>VZTY01007729.1:0-14962 GCA_013400935.1 Turnix velox
CTCCGCAGCCTCTCCACTTCATGGTGTGCTCGTCTGCTCCGCCATTGCCCGCTGGCACGTTAGCACATCGTTTCAATCTCCCGCCGCGCCAGCTGGCTCCTCCCCCGCTTGCTCAGCCGACAGCAGCCCCGCCGCTGCCGGGACCCGCTGCTCTCTCTTTTCGGCTTCTAGAAAGCCCTAGAAAGGAGCTTGTTGCTGTTTTCGGCCGAGAGTGGTTCTACAGTGAAGGCTTCCCCTCACCGGAGCTCGTCTGCTCGGCGACGAGCACAACTTGTGTTGTGCAAACCTGGTCCTTTGCATTCGTTATTATAATGAAGTCTTTTAATTGTCTTTGCTAGAGGCAGGAGAGCCAGGCTGCTTGAAAATGGGGGTGAATTGTTCAGTTATCCTTGGATTGAAGGGCATCTGTATTTTGCTATTATCTTTGCTATTATCTTTGATTAATGTGCTCTTCAGTGCTGCATGACTTCCCTATGGATTTCACCAGCCACATGTTAGAAAGTGTAAGAGTCAATTTCTGGCCTTTTGTGAGTCAGACCAAAGGAAGGTCTTGGGAGCAGGGCACCATAATGGACCACAAAAGTCTGAAAGTGATTTTTTCTAGCTAATCCAACACAAGAAATAGAAGAAAGCCAGATTTATTTGTGGAAGAGATGTCCACAAAGAAACTCAGATTTTCTTTACTATTTCCAAAGAAGATCCATAAAAAATGATCAAAATAAAAACCCTGTAATATTTGAAAATAAGGGAAGTTTAAAAATCAGTCATAAAGGGGAAAAATCTGTCATGTATTTAAAAGATGAAACCTTGTTGTTTCATATCTGCTTTCTAAATAACACAATATCTTTTTGTGTTTTTTTAAGATGAAAATGTTATGAAAATTATAAAGACAACAATAATTGTGTGTTTCAAAGTGAGTCGAGCTTAATTCATTTTGAAAGGTCCTAGTTAATAAAGTTTTAAGGTGTAGGCTAAGGCAAATTATTTATAGTCTGGATTCAGGCCAGTGCAGTGCCATATCAGCCCCTGGGCAGCTTAGGGGGAAATTTCAGCTTAAGCAGGGAAGAACTTTATCTGCATAGTAGAAAGCTGTCCAAAGCTACCCCACTTCAGGGAGTATGGAGTCTTAACTTCGCAGATACTCTTACTCTTTCCCACTGTGCTACCATGTTTTTCTCTTCAGGGATGCTGGAGGGGACAATTTCTCCCTGATGTTGCAATAGAAAGCACTCCATCTCTTTTGTGTAGTTGCACGGTCCCTGAACAGACTTTGTGTGGTTAGTTCCCCATATCTACCTGTCCATTACCACAGTCACACTCTGGCTCTACATCTGGTATCAGCTCTAATCAAATCTAGGCAACTCTTGTTGTTAACAAAGTTGAAGCTCATACTAATATTGCAAAGAGCAAAGCACTGATAATTCTGTTGTGAAAGTTATATCCTATTTTTCTTCACAATTATATATTTGGTACGTATTGTATTTATTTGGTGAAGTGCATTATGAGGAGTATGGTGATGCTTCCTTCAAACTGGCTCCAGTGAGGCCATACCTGGAATGCTCTGTACAGCTCTCTAGTGTGAGAGAGATAGGAGCTACTGGAGAGAGGCCAGGGGAGGGCCACTAAGAGGACTGTCAGAGGAAAGGCTGAGGGACATAGGTCAACTCAGAAAATAGGAAGCTGGGGGGAATCTTACCAATATATATAAATACCTGAAAGGAAGATGTGAAGCAGATAGAGTCAGGCTCTTTTCAGTGGTGCTTATGGCAAGAGGCAGTGGGAAACACAGGATACTGCCTGAACAGCAGAAAACATTTGTTTAGAGTGAGGGCCACTGAACCGTGGCCAGCAGTGTTGTGTCTCCTAAACTGGAGATAGTCAAAAGCCATCTGGACTGGCACTGGCCAATTAGGTCTTGATGGCCCTGCTTGAGCAGGAGGGTTGGAGCAGCTGACCTTCAGAGGTCCTTTCCAACATTGACCATTCTGTGATTCTGCAAAGAGTGAGTTTTGAAGCCACATATGTTAAATGGAATATCTCCTTGGTGCTTGGTGCTTCTTAACAATCTAAATGGAGCCACACTTCATGATCTTTAGAATAAGAGAGTCTACTTTTAATACAAAAGGAGATGTTTTTCTCATGTCTTCTACCATCTGTTTGCACAAGACAAATTTATCCATATTAATAAATTCCCAGCCCTGAAAATATTTGACAAAAATGTCTATGAACCAGTCAGTCATGGTCTGAAATACTGAAGAGCACTACAATGTCTTGGTCCAGCTATCAGACATATCTGGATGCACTGAACCATTTTTCAAAGGTTCATTTTGCATAACTGATCCTGACATATGAGCACTGTTTGCCCATATTATTAAAGGAAATTAAAATAAGGCCATCTGTTTATTATACTTGCAGGGCAGGTCACTTCCTGCTTATACAGTTCTTGGAGATAAATGCTGTGAAATAAGGAACAGGGCCTCGTGTTTTAAATTAATTCAAGAAGCCATACCAGTATTTATGACATCATAATTATATACAAAGTATAAGAAAGAAATCATGCCTTTTGGTGAAAAAAATCTGACCAAGAAAAAAATTGTGTGAGCCCTTGAAATGGCCTCATATGTTAAAAAAGAAATTATTAATAACAAGCTATGGCTTTAGAAGAACATGTAATATTTTCTACAACAAAGCTCTTTTATTTATGTCATCCCCTTTCCCCACCCTCCACCCCCAGGTACAGCCTTATGCATAGGAAGATCCTGAATCTTTTCTGTATAACTGTTTGGTTTTCTCCCTGAAATGTATTGTGGATTCTCCCACATCACTGGTGATTTGATGTGTTTGCAAAAAAATAATCGCTCAAATAATCTAAAAGAGATATTAATGACATGCCATGTCACACCACTACTTTTCCAGGTGACTAGAATATAGGTGTTTCAATGTTGTCTAAGGTTAAGAAAGGACTGCATCTTTTTTTTTTAAACTCTTGAATAAGCACTTATATTGGACCCTAAATTGCCTTGATGCCCTCCTGCCATAATAATTGAAACTTTTGTAGCCCTAGGAAATCAAATTAGGAAGAGTTTCTCTACTCTCTCCCCCATTTGCACAGACATGTAGAGGTGGGACAGAGTTTTGCAAATTGATTCCTTTGTTGCTGACAGACAAAAAGATAAATTACTATTGCAACCTGCCTTTCCTTTTTAAAAAGTTTACTTAAAAGACCAAGACTAAGATCAAGAGCTTTGCTGATGTATCAAGAATTAATGACCCTTGTGTAAGTCACACATCCTGTGCCAAACAACCTACATCCCAGCTGAGGTGATGAGTACAGAGACAAACTCTGACAGGGAGTATGTCATGGGAGTAGCAACAGTACAGGAACAAGTATTGGGAATGACTTCTTACAGGGAAGACAAAAGAAGATGAGGGATTCAAAAAAAGATGTGACCAAGGTGTTCATAAAAATGACAGTTGACTAGTCTGACAAGTCTCGGATTTCAAAGTTTTGTTGGATGTACATCTAGATCCTAATGGGTTTGATTTTTTTTTTCCTTATTGTCTTTTCAGCTTTCCTTGTTGGTATGAGACAGAGGTATCTTTTTATGCTGTGATTCCCTTGAGCTTTTCCTGCTTATCCTTCTCTTCATGCAAGTGGAGAATTCAGGCTTTTTGATACGATTCCCTTTTACAGATGAGGATGAGCCAGGATGAGGGGAATTACCCACCTCATGCTAGGCAAGGCTGAGGTATAGTTAAGGGAAAACATATGTATCTCTTTGTTATATCTTTTATACTTTTTTATCAATGTGCTATAGAACTTCTGAGGAAAGAACAAATAATGCCTTCTTTGGGGAAGCTTTTTGGAGTTTACTATTCAGTCAGTGTCACATTCAGTTTGGCCTCACTAGGAACAAGGGGAGCTGCAGTCTGTAGACAGACTCAAAGAATGTCTGGGCCGTGACAGATGGAGTCATCACAAGGGAGAGAGATATTAAGCCCTGATTTAGTGTGTAAAACTGTTTTAATCTCTGTTTAAACTCTTTCATAGTCTGTGCTAGAAATTATTCAGAAGTCTTATTGTTTTGTCTGTGCAGAAGAGTTGGGCCTGGTCAAAATCCTGTCTAGATCACTACTATGGAAACTTCTATATCCAGCCTTAAATCAGAACCATGTGATTAGAATGCAGATAATTCCAGGATGTCACCTATTGCTGTCACAGTCATTATCAGTAAGGCAGTTGCCCAGGTTCCCAGCCAAACATAGCTCACTCTTCAGGAGACTTGGGGGGATGTGGGAAGAGTTGGTATTTGACAGCCTGCACCTGGGAGTGTACAGACCCTTTAATGCCTTATCACACAGCTAAATGAGCCAAATAATTTCTCTGTGTGGCAGGAAAAGGTACAGTGAGAGTTCCTGGCAAGAGAGTTGTTCAGAGAGAATTGGATGGTTAGTTGAAGCTAAGGTGCTAAACGATGTCTATGGTTCTGGTATTTGATGTGGCTGTGGTGAAAGGATTAGTGACCTTTGCAGTGCTGCTGATGGCTTACAGGTCCAGGTCTCAGGCACAATTTTGCAAAGCATAGGCTGTAGTGTTTGTTACTCTTTAAAAGATTTTTGAAAATGAGCACATGGGAGAGAGGAAATTAGAGGAGCATATTTGCAAAATTCCTATTATTTGTTGTAGTTCTCAGAGCTTTTAAAGACTGAGTAGCAACCCATTTTGCTTGATATTCACCAATACTATCTGATTTAGCAAATGACCCTGCAGGACATTGGTCTGTTTTTGTGCTCACTGATGGCCAGAGTCTCTTCCTCTTACAAAGACTTGTGTAGCTTGACATGGCTTTAAGCTGCTTCAATTATGAGCCTCAAAAACAAAAGTTGGCTTTGCTTCTAACTTCAATGCCAGAAAATAAAAACACATACTCTTAAAATCCAATGAAAGTCAGACTAAGTCTTTCTAGGATTTTTACTTTAATAACTATAGCCCCACTCAGCTAGGGAGCCTAGAGAACAAGGAGAGAGTAGAAGGAAAAGTCCTGCCTGCCTTTTATGTAGGAAAACCTGACTTCTTCATTCTTTTCAAGGCAATGGAGTGTCAAGTCGGGTGCATTGCCTAAGGCTGCTATGCAGTTAGGGGATTTAAATGTAACCTCCACATGCAGAAAAAGGAAGTCCCTTAATTCACTCAATATTTTATTAGAAATCTCTTAATGCTGATCTTATTCCTAAAGGTAAACATCTCAGAGGTTTTTCAAAGCCTGTATTTCATTATTTAATAATCTGTTTTCAGTAACACAATTCCCTAGGTCTGAGCTTGTAACTAAGTCCACAGGCTGGAAATATCAGCAGTCTAGGAACTGTTAAATAATTAAGCCATTGGTGCCTGTAAGTGTTAGGGATTGAATCACTTAGATTTTATTTTCACAAGCAGCTGAAGAAAAGAAGTGCTGTGAAAAAAGATTACTTATTAGCTCTTTTTAAGAACAATGTAACTTTTATCTACAATGGCATGATTTGAAACTGTGTGAGTTTTTGTTTGGAAAGTACTGTTTGTAGGAAAATGTTTAGCAATGAGACTATACATACCAGGCTCTGTGTAGAGCAGTCTCACTTGTGTGTGAAAGAGTTCTCCTGTAAAAAGAGATCTCTCTTCTGCACTCATTGGAAATCCCCACCTCCATTCAGAAGCTACATGTATTTTTATGGGACTTTATAGGAAAACTTTTTAGAGGAATTCCTGGGAATAGCCACTGACTGGAAAATGATGTATAGTGTTTAGTTGTGGAACAACACACCCCTGTAGTAGGTGTGTGTATAAATGCTTGTTCTTGTGCTTCTAAATGCGTGTGCATATATGTGTGCTCTAGCACATGTTTTCATGTAGTCTCTCAAACTGGGGTAATGCTTCTGAAGATAATGGAAGGACAAGTATTTGGACTACATATTTTGATGTCTCAAACAGTGACATGGAAAGTGGGTTCATTTTGAACACATAGGGTATGACATAGTCTGCTGTCTAATTTCAAGCAGATGGAGGCAGGTCATTCCACTGAGGGAGTTTCTCATCCATGAATGATATGCGTCATGGTTTTTCTTCATCAGAAACCCTATAGGTGGACAAAGTAGTACAATTGGGGATTTAGTGTAGGAGAATAGGAGTTTAAGGAGGGCTTTTGTGATCACTTTTATTATGCACTCACTAATTTTTTCCAGGCAGAAAACAATTGACTGAAGACTATAATTTAGTATTGAACCAGATCACTTTCTTCTGTACAGTTCAAATTCAGTTGGTCTGTGGAGTGAGATGGTTGAGTAGAAGTGGGAGGACAGGAGCAGGAAGACAAAGAAAATGAGATTTTGATGAAATGTTTTAGGAGATAAAAATGTTTTCCTTGTAATGCTAAATATAATTGTGCACTTATCAGTGAAAAAAAAAATAGTACAAGTCAGAAAATACATATGGACTGGCTCAAATACTGGTTTTTGTTCTCTTGTGTATAGTAGTGTGACAATGCAACCTTCCTGTATTCATCATCAAACAACTTCCTAAGCCAAGAGTGGGAATAAGTGGTCAGAATTAACCTTTTTTTGTGTGTGTCCATTTGTTTACTTTGGCTTTTTGAAATACTTTGGGAGCCTTGTGACACGTAATGGGAAATCTGTCTGCATTCCCTTCAGAGTTTATTTGCTGCTTATTTGTTTTTTGTTACTACATTGACATTGTTACTAAGGAGGAACTATCTTTTGAGATGCAGGAAACTTTAGCAACTTTACACATACATACAAAGTTTAAACATACAAGCATTATAGCAGTCATAATTTATACATTATTAGAATTAGGCACATCCCTACAACCACTATTGGACTCTGTATCTTCGTGTTCCTTGTACTATTGTTGGTAATTTAGGCTATCAGCATGAAAATGTTTTTTCTGGTAACTTTGAAGCAACAAATTTCCTCAGTCCTCCAAAAAAGTGACAAAACACATGAAACTTGTTTCTCAGGTCACCAGATATTTTAAAATAACTTTCCTCTTGGTTAGGATTGACTGGTCTTACTTGTTGCCTTGGTTTAAATGTCATGTCTTGTTGCGATTAGTTGTAAAAAGAATGTGGCAATGTTTCTGACTAGGCAATATCCTGTGACTTTAGCAGGCTGTGACTATTTTCTGTGATTGAGGAATGGTGAACAGACTTTAAAGAAAAAAAAATCAGAAATGTTTGAGTGTTGCAAGTCAATGAAGAAGAGTTGCTGTTATTATGAGAGTTGCTATTATTATGAAGACATCCCATTTCTCTAATAGCTATAGTTTAATTACAAAGGATTTTTTTTCATTTTATGAGCAATAATTGAAAATATTAGTAAAGAAACTAAAGAACTTTCTTTCATGGTATCCCTTTGATGCTTTCCTAAAGAAACAGCCATATCTTACAGTTTGGGTTAAGAAAGTTTAGAATTATGATTGAAGCAAGTAAAAATAATTTATGCAAAATTGTTTCCAGGGTATGAACCTCACTTCCATCTTGTGGCCCAAGACTATTTTCTTCTAGTTCTCTATGTTCTCATAAAGCATCTGTATGGTATTTACCTCACACCAAGAGGATTCTGAATCTAATACAATGCTATGTCTTATTAGGCCAGGGGTTTAGACTGCAGGAAGGGTACTTTTTTTTTTTTTCTTGTCTCAAGGCCTTCTAGATTGTTGCAATGATATATCCTTTAGTTCTTCAGATGAACTCTCTGAACTTTAAATGAATAGTTTAAAACACCAACCAGACAGATGACAGGATGGAAGCTTATGACACTGATTTATTTGTGACTGGTACTTCAACATTTTGCTCTTTAAATAACACAAATGTCTTCTGGGTTTGTTTTTTATAGTTGCCAAAGAGTTGTGTCCCCAACCACCTCAATAAAATAAATCCAAACAGTTCCTTGTATGCACTGTATTAAAACCACAGCAATTGAGAGAAGCAGAAATTTTAGTGCAACAGATTAATATTGTTGGTGTCAGTAATAACTTATCTATCTAATCAGTTCCAGTTGATCAATCTCAAATTGTCACAGATTTGCAACCAGGAAAGAACATATTCAGGTAATAATCATAAAACTGCTGAACTGAGGGAGCCTGTCAAATTTTCTGTCCTGTTATCACTCCCTCTGTGGCATCTGTATATTTCTTTAGTATTTAAAGATGTAGTGCCATGAAAGGAGGCATGGTGTGCTTGCCCATCCCTCTGCTAGAATGGAATGTAGTGTTCAAAGATGGATCCCTGAATGTCTGAGATACCCCTGAACATCAGTGTTAACAATTTGTTCATCTTTCTTTTTCGTAGTCTTGTATTTCTTTTAATTATGGAGAATAACACTAAGCCCTACTATCATCGCAGTCTTCCAGTGAAATTTATGCCATGTGTTTGATTTAAACTAGCCTTAACCATCCACAGGCAGAGACCTGCATCCATTGCTGTGTACTATTTAAACTAGTAACAGATGATGTGGAACTTACGTCATCTCTTGAGGTGTGTGTAGATTGCCATTTGAAGTTGTTTTGGTTTTAATTGTATGTTTCTTGCATTACAGAACGTTTGCTGAAATTTGGTGGAGATATACCGTAATAAATGTTAATTTTAGAGTTATTTACATTCTGTGGTTCTGGATTTGTCTCTAACTAGTGACCAGGGGTTAAATGTGTGGAGACTGGGAATCGCAGAAGCTGTTGTCAACCAGAGGAAGCAGGGTTGCATTGCTGCATCTGGATACATAGTAACAAGCAGCACACAAAATAATAGACTAGAGGGAAAGCTGTGGAGTGGCCTTTTCTGTTGGCTGCCAGACTTGAACTATCATGGACTGATAAAAAGGAATGTCTTCCAGAAGAGAAACCATACTTAATCAGGTAGCTCCTCTACGATGCTCAAAGTTGTGACAAGAGACAGGGAACATGGAGTTAAATGGAAGTGTATGCCTAGGACATGAGGTTGTGGTGGTGGCTTCTTGTGATCATTCTTGATACCAGTGTACACTGTCAATACACCAAGTGAAGATTCAGCACCTACCAATGGTATTTCAAAATAAAAGGCTTTTTAAAGTTCAACTGATGGATGGAGGAACAGCATAAGTAGCATGTGTACTGAAGTTGGGCAAAAGACAGCACTGTGTGCCTGACTGACCCAGAGAGTCCCACATGAGTTAATGCCCCCTGGCATTAACTATTAACTGTTGTCTGTCTCCTGCTGGTCTCATTCCTTCATTAACTGAACCCATCCTGCTATATATGGCACACTACGCAGATTCCAGAGCTAGAGAATATCTTTTGATTCAGTGAGAAGAGGCTTTGTGGATGCCCCCTCTCTGGAGGTGTTCAAGACCAGGCTGGACAAGGCACTGGGCAGCCTGGTCTAGTGGGAGGTGTCCCTGCCTATGGCTGGGGGGTTGGAACTCGATGATATTTAAGGTTCCTTCCAACCCAAACTATTCTATGATTCTATGATTTGTATTTAAATGTTGGATGTTAGATTAAATGTTAAGGGCCAGATTCTTCATTGTAGCACTTTGGTGTTATTCCAGGACCAGTATTTTGACTGCATCTTTAAATATTAAATTTCTTTTGACAGGGTAGAAGCTGATACACAACCTGACACTGGGTTCCCATGCTGTTTCTTATGTCACAAACGATGACAATTGCCAGAACCAGTGACTTGTAGCAGCAAGAGGCTCTGCAAAACTCACTTTAATTGCATTCTATGTTTTCAAATACAATATACAGTTCTAAAGTGTTGAAAAATGAGTGTCCTGACATGAGCACTCAGCCTCCTGTACCAAGCCACTGGGAACAGTAAAGTTTTTCTTTCAAGATTCAACAAAAACAGTCCCTTACTGTGTGACAGGAACAAGCTGCACCAAACCTGCCAGTGATTCAGCATGTTTTTCTAAATTCAAACTGGTCTCCATACAAAAGTTTGCAGGAAGGATTCAAACCCTGCAGGGAAACACCAGAGGCTCAAGCCTTTTTCTCAGTGTACATCATGGTGCCAGGTAGGGAACAAAATGAGTAGCACAACACACTATGTTCTAAAATAACATAACAAATGGCTTCAGGGCACACAGAGAGAGGCCAATACACAGCATTAATTAGCCTAAAATTAATTAGCAAAATATTGTTGAAAAATAATAAGTGGTAGAATTGAGAGCTGGATGAGTTTTTGAACTCAGCAATATGAAAACCCATGTGTAGTAACTGTGTGTTTGATGCACACTGAGAGGCTTCAGTGACAAGCAGACAGTTTTGACTGGAAAAGAGACATATAGCATAAATTATAATTTGCTATAGAATTTAATGTCTCTGAATGACATGTAAATTTCCCCAGCAAATTCTGATCTGCCCAGAAAGACAGAGAAGAAACAAATATTACTAGAACTAGTCATATGAATTGCTGAGAATATTCTCTTGATCTTAGCTGTGTTTTTCTAGGTGTGAAGTATCTTGATGTGAATTATTAATTTTTCACCCTGTTTGGTGTATCTGTTACTGCAGGTGAAGAAAGAAAGCTGTAGTAGGCAGGATTCTTCAGCAGGAGTGAGAGTTTTCCCTTTCTATGCTCATGACATTCTTGTTTTCAGCTATATCCTTTACCAATATTTGGGTTTGCATTCCAGAGTACCGTTAGATCATCTGGCACATTGCTTCCGTGTTGTTCTGGTTTTTTGACTGTTTTCTCCCATGATACAACTACTTGAAATTAACATCTGGTTTAAATTTCTAGTTCAGTCCCCTCTGCAACTCCAGTGTATCCCTCTTTCCTGTTTAGTTTCTTTTCTGTCACCTTTCTAAGGTTGCTAAAAGTGCGAATACCTGAGTTTTTTGAACCCAGTAATTTCCTGGAAATACTGACTTGAGTTTAAAATCTTTATTGTTGCAGCATTTATGGGTCCTACCTAGTTGCCATCCAGGTCAGACTCTGATTAGACTTCGTGTAAGGCTGGGAACAGTTTAGCATCTCAATAAGAGTGTTAGTGTAAGCAGAAAGTTCAATTTGTTTGTCCAGACTGTTTGATCCAGAAAGGGACAAGTTAAGAAATTGAGCATCATCATGCAGTTAGTTTTAGTTCAGATAAAATCTGAAATCACTTGTTTTGGTGGTACCAGGTGGTGTATTAATGGGATTTGTTGCTTCTGTATTTGAGAAAAAGGAATATGAGGATCTGGAAACAGCTGAGCATGAGATTCATAATCTGATTCTTGGTACTTCAGGGGTATAAGATGCTACAAAATATTAAGGTACCAAGCAGAAGCTGAAGACCAGAGAAACAAATTATGCCTTATATACTTCCTACCTTCTCAGCAACTGCAAGAATGAGGAGGGAAAAATGCATATTTCTGTACTTACTCAAACATGATCGCTAGATCTGCAACACAGAGGAGTGCAGAGGGAGGCAAGTGGTTAATGACTCAATAAAGGCTAGGAAATAGTGTATCATAGAGCAAATAATTTATTTGGTAAAGATGATCTGTGCTGTTTTTTGTTTCTCCTGTGAATGTTTTCTTTTGAGAGTCATCAGACTAAACAGCAATAGTAATTCCCCAGTGCTACAGGTCTTTATGATAATTAAGTATTTCCTTACAGCCACCCTTTTTATATAGGGTACTCTCTGCTGCAAAATACATTGGTGGAGTGACACATGCTCCCTACAGTGCAATTTTAAGAGATTAATGAAAGAGGACTGAGTATGAATTGTATGTTCTAGTATTTTCAGCCTGGTTTGATTTTTGACATAACTTGGGGATAAATTTTTCTGTGTTAAAGCCTAGGCAGCACATAAAACCTTCTTTTGACCCCTCAAAACCAGCCACTGCTCTCAAGGATTCTCATTGCTATAGGAGTAGAAATACACACTCACCTAAGCAAGAGAGGTGGTGGTGGTTGTCCAGTGTTTGTGTCTTACTGAAAACAGTTTTATTTACAAAATACTTTCATTTCTGGGAAGTAGAAGAGTTCCTCAAGCAGCAGCTGTTTCATATCTATGCAAAATGTGGAAAGCTGTGATGCACTCAAATGCTTTGACTTCATTACATGTTAGAAATGCTCAAACAATATTTAGACTGGAATATACTGGAAGACAGGATATTTAGATTCCAGAGCTTTTTTTTTTCCCTGTGGAAAGGTAGAGAGGAATAGTCATTTATACAGTTTGTATGTAGGGTTGCACTTGGATTTGAATTACCTTAATTATTTATACATTTTGAGTTTTCTGTTTAGATGTAAGCCTAAAAACAAATTCAACTAAATATTTATAATATGTAAATATTATTTATTTACAAATGAGATTTATCAGCTCTTCTGTGATAACAATGAAGAGAATTTGCTATTTGGTAATTTTGAAGTAACATGATTTTTAAAAATATAAGTCAGTAATTGTATCCATTCTTAAGTTTTAGGATACATCTTTGGATTAAGAAAAACCTGCAATCTGTTTCTTATGAAAACATGCAAGGCATCTACCTAATTCTGCCACTGCCTGTCATCTATGATCTAACAACATTTGCTGAAAAAGATGCAGCCAAGAAATGCAATAATAAAAAAAAATACTTGGCATTTACAAAGTTGGGGGGTTTTATCCAAGGACTGTAAAACCATTTACGAAAGATGTTGAAAAGGTGGACTTTGAAGCATCTCTCCTTCATCTCTGAGTTGAGGTGTTTTTCTGTTTGAAAAGCATTAGATGTATGTGTCAAATTACTGGAAAAAGTGAATAGATTGTGTTAATATGTGCTAATTGATGCCTTTTACCTCCACAGAATTTCCATGTCCCTGCTGGCCACTGGACTGCATTTGCAGAGTGGCTACTATCCTAAAATGAGGTTAGAGATATACTCCATAGAGTAACATTGTCCCCTAAGTGCCTGTGTTCACAACCAGGGTGGTCCACTGAATAAGGCTTAAAGGTGGGACTGAAGAAAGCTTATTTCCACTCCAGAATTATTCACTGTCTTCTTCCTGGACTAAAGCTTCTCTCTGTGACTCTTTCACTTAGCATTGTGTGTTCCTTACAGCTGATTTATGCATAATATAATAGATTGAGACTGATTAGATTAAGACCTCAGTTGTACTCTCACAGAGCACTGTCCTTGACTAATAGTTCCTACTCCTTCCAGCTGTTTTGAAGATTGCATCCCACTGTAGCTGCTCTTGGCCTAGAGTCAACTTTCTGTGTCTTCATTACCATTTAAGCAGAATACAAGATGATGTGTGTCAGCCTTAATATGAGTTAATAAAATCTGAGTAATAGAGAGTCTTGTATCCCCTCAAAAGAGATTGACACTGCATAGACACATGTCTCTTTTATTTTTTTTTTTGCTCTCTGCTATGGTTTCATGCATGGTCTTGGTGACCAAAGTTTAAAGTCATAGAATCATAGAATAGTTTGGGTTGGAAGGGACCTTAAAGATCATCGAGTTCCAACCCCCCTGCCATAGGCAGGGACACCTCCCACTAGATCAGGCTGCTCAGTGCCATGTCCAGCCTGGTCTTGAACACCTCCAGAGAGGGGGCATCCACAACCNCCTGCCCCCTCAGGTACTGATAAGTTACTATAAGGTCCCTCCTGAGCCTTCTCTTCTCCAGGCTGAACAACCCCAACTCCTTCAGCCTGTCTTCATAGGGCAGTTGCTCCAGCCCTTTGACCATCTTTGTGGCCCTCCTCTGGACCCCCTCCAATAGTTCAATGTCCTTCTTATGTTGAGGGCCCCAGAACTGGATGCAATACTCCAGGTGGGGTCTCACCAGTGCCAAGTAGAGGGGTAAAATCACCTCTCTTAACCTGCTGGTCACACTCCTCTTGATGCAAGTCTGTCTCCTCTTTCAAGGCACTCAGCAGTCAAGACTGAAAGACAAATCTTTTAAAAATGTTTAAAAAGGAATTGATTATTCTGTTCCTTCTGTGTAACTATGATTTTATTTTTGGAATAAGATTCTTTCTGGTCATTTTGGACACATTCAAGTGTCAAAAAATGCAGTCTATGATTCTGAAACCTCTAAGAATCAGAAAATCATGAGTGCAATGTTTTAGAGAAACAGGGAATCTGAGGAAAAGACTGATAAAATTACGAATCCAAGCAAGGATAAAAATTTCTGGATTATGGCCCACTACCTTGCTGGCAACAAAATCAAATAAATTCCCATTTTGCCATTTCCCTTTTTGCTTCTGTGGGACCCATGTGCTGGACACAACACATCAGGCCTGCTTGTAGGAGGCATATGCCAAAATTTTTAGAGAGAGGGTGCACCATGGATCACCACCCATGGATCTGGTTGAGGGCCAGGGCCACAACCTGCTCAAGGGAAGGATGCGAACTTTCATGGTGTGACACAGTCCTGGCTGTACAAGCCACACATTTGTGCTGGGGCTTCCTCCAGTTTGGGCATGATCTTCAAACCATCCACAAAATCTGCATTCAACCTAGGAATGTTAATTTTCTGAATCAGAGTTCTGCCTGATTCAGTAAATAAAAGTAGGTGCATTAAAATGCCTAGAATGTTTTAGGTTAATATTATTACAGAAAATAAACTTTTAAAATAATCCCTTTAGAGCTAATAAAAAGCTATCTCCAACACCTGTCAAGGAGACCTTCAGAAAAATTTGGAAGAGTGGAGTGTATGATTTCTGAAATACCCTCAGCATGCAGTAATCTTTACTCTCTTGTTTGCAGATGGCTTATTTTCCTGTTCTCAATGTTATTGATTATAAATATGACATGCTGAATTATGCTAGGGAAAGGTGAAAAGTTCCATTAAATGAGGTAATGGTACTCTTCCCTTTAATGACTGATTTTTATGAAATATTGGCAGTAGTGAAATGGATTTGAGGTTGTTGTGTTTGCACAGCTCTAAACAAGGTAAAAACAATTTGGTTGAGATGATCTTGTAATAGGGTCCACATACAAAAATCAAGAAAT
>VZTY01007776.1:0-16096 GCA_013400935.1 Turnix velox
ACTATTCTATGATTCCTTGAGATCTCTCATGAACTGTCTGAGTGACTTTGTGCAAGTGTCAATCTTGGAATGGGCTTTGAAGCCAAATTTGCTATCAGTCTGCATTGCTTCTTTGCATAAACTCCTTCAGTTCAGCTTTGGCACAATCCAGATAACACTCCTGACAAGCTGGACATCTCTTCCTCCCCATGTTTCTCACTGCTTCTGGGACCAGCTGTGATCTAATATAGACACGGTTACAGTGTTTTAGTCTCCTTGTAAAATAGAGTAAATAAAATTTCTCTTATATCCACTTTTTTATCTCTCTAGGGATGTATGTACAGCGAAGATGCAGTATGTGGGATTGCAACCCACTGTCAGGATGGTCTTAATATCTAGTTACACAAACAAGTATAGCTAATGTGCTCTGGCATATCTTATTAATGAGAATATGAAACATAAGATGCTTCATTAATGTCTGTTGGCATAGTTGGAGCAGATCTTGGAAGAATAAGGAAACCAGGAATCCCTTTCTAGTTAGACCTCCCTGTTATTTTTCTTTGCTCTCCTCTTTTTATCATCTTCCCAGTCAGGAGCCTGAGCTTCTTTGTTTCAAACCTGCTGTAAAACTTGGAGAAACAACTCTGGTGGCTGGAATGAAAGTAGAAGTCACCTCATGGCATCTTCATTGCTAGTCTTAACCAGTACTAGGTAGGTCAAAACTGTACATGAGATATAATCATGTTTCCTCCATTTATCATGCAGCCATGTCCTTTCTGCACACTGGCAATGTCAAATAACACTTCAACTAATGATGTGAAGGTATTACCATTGTGAACTAATTTCAGTATCCATCCAAAATGCCACCATATGGATAATCAGGAAAACTGTTTCCAAACTGGATTTATTTAACCAAGAACTAGTTTGGATATTTGACTAGGGAATGAAGGTGATGAGGCATGTGCAGCTTCATACTTTAACATAGATACGATATAAAAAGCATTTCTACAATGAAGCAAAAAGAAACTCAGAAAAAATATTACACAGAAGGGTGATGAGAAAACACAATGGTTGGATATTTTTAAAAATATGTCTGTATTATGAAAGAAAATACTATTCCAAACTGAGACCAATATAATGTGCACAACTGGGATGCTTTGTATTCTTTGTGTTAATAGAAAGAAACCAGCACAAGTAAAGAGCTTTCATGGTAATCTGTGAAAAAATGTGGGCTAACTAACCTTGAAGCAGAACCTTAAAAAAAAAATCTCCTCTTTAATGCTGCTCCTTAGAGCAAACATTCCTGAAAATGAAAATAAAAAAGGACAAAGCAGACAGAAGATGACAGCATTGGAGNTGCTGCTCCTTAGAGCAAACATTCCTGAAAATGAAAATAAAAAAGGACAAAGCAGACAGAAGATGACAGCATTGGAGTAAGGACTTCATACATGAAAACGGTCTTAAAATAATTCCAAAATATATGTGAAGCTAGAGTAGATTATCTTTGCTGTTCTGATGAGTTTAGATGCCAAGTTAACATTTTAAACAGTCATTAGAGAATGAATTGCTGAAGTATTTTGTTCTATGCTGGAGAATCAAAATCCCCTTATAATTCCTCTTTCACCTGATAGGTATTTTGCACATTGGGGATCAACTTATTGATGTAGGAAAAGAGCTTCCAACCTCTGCAAAGATCCTTCTTTGTAGGCGCTGAAGGGTCATGCAGTAGTTTAATCTTGGAGAGCATAATACTGAGTGAGGAGCACATAATACTGAGTAAAAGCAGAGCAGGTACCAGATGGTGAACCCCATTTCACATTCTGGTTTTGTGTCTTTGCTCCAGGAAGGGCTTTTCTGCTGGAAGAGCTTGTGTTTGACATGTGCATCAGCTCCAGTAGTCAAACTGATGTATGAGGATGGGAACCAAAGAAACTTCTGCTCTATGCCTCTTATCTGCCACTAGAGTGACAGGAGGAATAGACATTAATATATACCTTTTCACATACACTGCAGTATTGTCAGGCAGTTGTGTAACATCTTGTTAGGCCTTGATATGTCTTCTACCATCACAGCATTAAATAACTCCTTCTCCTCCTTCTCCTTCTCCTTCTCCTTCTTCTTCTTTTCCTTTTCCCTCTCCCTCTCCCTCTCCTTCTCCCTCTCCTCTTCCTCTCTCTCTTCCTCTTTCTCTCCTCCTCCTCTCTCTCTTCCTCTTCCTCTCCTTCTCCCTCTCTCTTTCCTTTCTCACACCATGGCTATCAGTGGCGTTGCTTCTCTTACTGTAATGTTTTTCTTTGCACAAAACAAAAAGAGACATTTTAATTCCTCATGTGAAAAAATGAAAAGAATGAAAGAAGGCCATCCGAGGAAAGCAAGAACCTTGGCTATGTCTGAGCTCACAAAATCATGATACGATATTTTAGTTTAGTCTTCATGTGCAGATAAAGATGGATGTGATAATAGGAACAGTAACAATTATCATGTGTATTATAAAATTGTATAACAATATTTTTACTTCTGAAGTACTCAAACTTCTGTGAAGCCAATTTCCCTTCCCTTTGCACAGCAGTATTAAAAACCCATCAAATGTGGAATGGTTTGGGGTTTGCTTTGGGTTTGTTTGTTTCCTTTCTTCTTTTTTTTTTTATTTTTTTGTTTGGTTTTGTTTCTAGCATAAAACTTCCTGCAGCAACTTCTGGAGGAATATTTCTCCTTTGAAAGCAAGCATTTGAAATCCTGACATGAGCTTAACAGGTGAACCGGTGCTTGTAGGCCCCTGGATCTTTTAAGAGAAGCTTCTTCATCAGTGTTTTTGTCCCTGGCAAATAGCTCACTGCAGCTCTGTTTATATAGACATATGGTGTAAGGAACACTAATACAGTTGTCTGTGCACAACTGTAACAAACAATCTGCTTATTGTGTATTTTTTTAGGCAACACTTCATGCTGTCTAACAGGTGGCCCCAAGTTACAATAACCACACTGTAGGGGTAGAACAAACCCCATTTACACAAGAGCCTTGACTGGAGATAGTGACTAAGGCAGCCTGCAAAATCAACCTTAGAACACGATTGTTTAAAACATGTAAATACCACAAGCCTCCAATGAATGTGAGCCTTGCCTTTTACACCCTCCTGTTGCCCTCAATCTATCTCAAGGCTGGCAGAGTTAATTCCTCCCAAAGAGTGACTGCCAAGCAGCATTTAAAAATCTCTTACATATTATAAGCCTCAAGGTTGTGGATATAATGCAGTATGTTGGATGTAAAAATTGTGTAAGTAGCCTATCAAATTTCATTACAGGATTTCAGTTTGTTAGGGCCATAGTTTCACCTGTAATCCCAGAGTTCTTAAGCATGTTGCTCACTACTGTATTTTAGGAGCACAAGATTTGTTCAAGTTCACTACAAAGTGGTGAAATGTAAACCAGTCAGCTTACTCTCTAAACCATTACATTCCTCATTTCATCCTCTTTACCTCACCATTCACTTCCTTCAGCTGCTAAAATTTGTTCTGCAGGAAATTTATATTTATGGTTGTGGATTTGTTGTGGGGTTTTTTTTGTTTGATTATTTGTTGTTTGGTGGTTGTTTTTTTTTTAATTAGTTGGTTGTGGGTGTGGTTTTTTTTTGTTAGCATTTATTCAGTGGAATTCCCCTGTCAGAGAAGAAGATTCCCAGGACAGGGATCATTTTAAAGTTTCTGGAGCTCTCTTTCTGACACCATACTTGATTCAGCTCTCATTGATTTAAAGAGGTGAATCAGGTACCATGTAAAAATCAGAAATTATGGGGGAGGGCACACAAATTATCATATCCACACAGTAAAGTAGGCAGTGATACTACAGAACAAGCAAAAAATACGAATGCTCTCAGACTGTGATCCATCTTGATTAACTTCAGTTATCCCAACCAAATCTAGGGTCTCCCAGCAGCCACTTGTGAGAAATGGGCATCCCTAGAAGGCTATTCAACAGGAACCAAGGCAGTTGTCTAAGAGAGCTATGAAAAAATCTCTTCTGAGATGCCTATCTCTCCTCTGAGAAAAGGAAATTCCAAGGTGGATAATGCTTAACTTCTCAGTGGTTACCATAAATTGAGACAAATCCCACCCATTTCAGCTGAATGCTTGAAAATAATAAGCTTTTGCAGAAGCAGATTTGTAAGATGGTGTCTTCCCTCAAAAGATGCTTTCTTTCAGTTCTGCAAGGCATTAAGTGCTTTCTGAGCTCAGCAATACAGTTGCTGATTATTTTGATAAAGGAATGAAGCATTTTTTATAGCCTGGATTAAAAATAATCAAGATTTGGATGGGTTTCACCACTTTGGTGAGATACTGGCTTTTAAACTTATCTTGATGAGTTTCAAAGGTTATTTGCCCAGATAAATGTTCCCATTTTTTTTCCCCTGCATGTCTTTCATCCCACTCCCATTCATTTTGCAAATTGTGGGAGCATTTTGAGGCACACACAGAGAAATTTCTCATCAGAAAATACCTGGATGAGATTTGATAGAGCCTGAACTACCCACACAACCTCAGTGGAAAAATTCCAGTCATTTCAGTGGCATTTGGGTGAGGCTGTTAGTACACTAATCATGAGGATGCCTTCCTTAATTTTAAAGATGATTTACCTTAGACATTGTAAACTAAGGAAGTCTAATAGCATAGACTTGAGCAGACCACAGCAGTTGGCCTCCAGGCAAGGAATGAGCCCTGGCCAGGTTCAGTCTATCCATAGGGATGTTGCTAGTAATTTCCTTGGGCAAAGTGTTCTGTGATTTCAGCGTGCATGATGTGAAAAAATGTTTCCTTGGCTCTGAAGTAAGATATTGTAAGAATTTAGTAACAGAGGTTGGGGATTTTTGTGCCTCCTTGTTCATCAGGTAGATCAAAGCAGAGGAGGAAGCAATGAAGCTACAAGAAGCTACAGAACTGTAGGCATCTTGTGAAAAGATAATGAAATGATGTCAACTAATAGATTGAACAGTTTCCCAAGAGAAAGAACAGAATTTCCTGTGTATTTGGATAGGAAAAATGTGAAGCTGAAGTGACATTTTATTGCCCATTGAGTTTCTTTGAACTTGCTTTGAATTGGCACCTTACTTGAACTTACAGTGTGAATACTTGGTAAACTCAAGTGGTTAGGTGCTCTGATATCCACTGGAGAGAAGCAGATGGTTTTTGGGTGTTCCAAAGGGAACTGTCTGTCCACTTTTTATTAACTTCTACAGCACCACACTCAGATAACAATGGTGATCACTGGTCCTTGTTGAATAGGGTTCTGTGCTCTGTAAAATCACTTTATCCACTCACCATTGAAAAGAAACCAAATGGAAACAGAAATGAAACTCTTTCTTTCAGTCATGTTGCAATTTCTCAAAGCTGCATAAGACAATTGCTGTGGGGAAGGAGAATGAATACTAAACTCAAAGTTTTCAGATGGTATGAGCTCAATATCTCTACCGTATGCTTGAGGAAGAATGATGCACCTGGGGCACTTCTGAGGCTGGACATCTGCTTTACAATATGTTACATTCATGATAGCTCAGTCTATTGGGGGTCACAAGCTCCTTAATTTCTGCTATTGCCTTAGGGCTGTCATTTGTAAAGATCTTCAACAAAACTCTTTTTAAATGCTACACCAAGAGTCCTTTTTGTAAAGGAGTGGTTTTGGATGTATGCGTATGCGTAGATATATGTATATATACATACCAAGTGTTCTCAATTATAAAATACAACCAAAATAGCTTCTTTTCCAAAAAAACCCTAAGTAATTCTCTGAATAAGAAAGCTGGTGTCAGCAGTTACTGTCCTGCCTGCCCTGTAGGGAATTCTCAGTCTTTAAGTATGAACTGAACTACAATGAAGTTCACACTTTCTTTCTGCAGGATGGATAACTTCCATTTATAGGCTTTACTCTAAAGTAAACTTTGTATTCTAAAATACATGCTTTAATTTTGCTTCTGGAGAAAGTTTTATTTCCTGTACACAGGAAATCAAGGTAATTGTTGAAGTTATTGTGCAATATATCTCACTGTAGCTGATAGGCTGGATCTATGAATCTCTCTCCTTTTAGTCTAATTGAAAAATATCTCCTTATTTTTTTTTCCCTTTCACTTCTCAGGCTTTACTCTAATTAACACAGCAGGAATGTTGCCCCAGCATTTTCAAGATCATGTCATTTTCCATAATCAGGCAGAAATTTTGAAAGAGAAATTAACATGTTTAACCCATACTATTAACACCATGTACTTTGGGGAGGGATGGAAAAAGCAGAAAGATGGGTACTGTGTCTTTGTGGTGGCTCCATCCCTGCATTTGCTAGACTACATTTCTCTTCTAAAAGGTATTAAAAAACATACAACAACAATATTAATCACGCTGAGTCACAACTAAAATGTACTAGGAACAAGGTTAAGTGTGTTCCTGAATGGTGGTGGTTTGGAGGCATCTGCAGAGCCATGGGGTTTTATCATATAATGTACAGAACCATGCTCTGTACTGGCTAATACTGATAGGTACTGGGCTTCCTTATCCTGTACAAATGTCAGCCTATTTAAGAGTTACTCAAGTGTTTTTTGCATAGGTGGGCTGTGTTTGTGGTTATATTACTCCAAAAACAATTCTTGCTACTCTTTTTGGAATGAGTCACATTATTCTTTTCTATCTCTGGGTACAATGTCATCTGCCTGTGTTTCACTGTGTCTCTGTTCACAATTCATTTTCTCTCCCTGCATGTTTTTAGCCATCTTGCAAATTGTTCATATGATTGTTTATCTCACTTTGTGTGGTGTGGACCTTTTTAAACTTGTACATGCTTTCTTTGATTTGTCTTACTGATTTTGTTACTTAATATTTTGATCTTTTTTATTTTCCCTCCCCCTTCTATCCTCTTTTTTCTGTCCTATGTGCCTTGTTCCTTTCCATATATTTTTCTTATGTCTCTGCTCTAGAAAGGCCACCTAAGGTTGCACTGCCCTGGTACAGTCTCCCTGGCTTACCCTGGAATGAGACAATATTTTCCCTGTGCTCTGAGGTCTGTGGTTCAGCCACTCTCTCTTTTGCCCACCTAATGGGGTGAGAACTGCTCCATCCATAGCAGACTATTTCTCCCTTGGGTATTGCTCTTCTGTGTGATGTTCTGAGAAGTCTAACACTGGATGCAGTCAAAGAGAATGATAGCATTTATTAAAAATGGTTTAAGAGGCAGAAATCATGTACCACAGAAACATGCTATAAAAATGAAGCATACAGAAGAAGGCTCTTTCAAGATGTTGTTTGTAGCCCTGGAAACGTGGTTACTGAGGAAGATGATACAAGCTATAGAAACACCCATTCTTAGAAATCACAGCTGGCTGCTTGCCTTGGAGCTGACAGAGTTAGAAAGAGACCAAGAACAACTTCCCAAATCCTTGTATTTCCAGTGAGTTCTTTCTGTAGGAATCATTTGCTCTTCTGTTTTATTGAGCCCACCATTTCTAGCTCGTAGTTAATTGAAAATGTATTCCCTCTTTTAGCAGCTATGAGTTTTATCTGCATTTCATTAATTTTTTTGGTGTTCTTCTGTGTGTGATTTCAGGCAGAAACCACTCCTGCCTTCACAAGGACCTGTCATTAGCCAACATGTCTCTTTTCCACCCATGCTGTGAAGCACCCTGAGCAGCAGTGGTTGATTTAATGGTTATCCACAGCCCAGAGCCAGCTGCATTTTGCTTATTCTGTGTGTTATCTGATTGTTGGACACCTTGTGATCCGTTATGATCACAGACTGTTTATCAATAACATAGCAGTCATCTTAAACCCTCACAGAAGTACAAAGGAGCAAAATATATTCTAGGAATGTGAACATTGCGGCATTTGCCACCCTCGTGAGAGAAGTAATATTATAACCTCTGTGTGTAAGAGACTGAATTAATATATAGGTGTTTGTTGGTAAATTTTAATGTGAGTTATTCCTGTGCAGTTTCCTCTTTTTCTTCCTGTTTCTTTTTCAAAACATCCACTAGAATTTTTTCCTCCCTCTTTTTTTTTTCCCCCTTCTTGTTAAATACCTTGATAGGCTACTGGTAATCTACCACTAATCCTTTCTCCTCAGTACATGCATAAAGAAATAAAAGATGCCAGTTTGTGGCTTAGCTGCATTCAGGAAAACTTCCGTATTGCTGCCAAGAACTGCCATCTGCCACCTACAAGTGCAGGTGCCAGGGAGTCTCCTCTGCACACAAAGCATAATAATATAACACAAAGGACCAATGTGCACTAATAATTGCTAAACACACAGAAAGAGAGGCCAGAACATTTTTATGAAAGTTTACTTAGTCTGTGGAGATTTGCATACAGATGGCTAGGTCAGGGTGCTGTGTATGCCGCCTGGGCCACTGCGGGGTAGGGCTGCCTTCAAGCAGCCTTTATAAGCACACACGGCTTTTACTATAGCATAGTGTTGTGGAGAGACCTCATTCTGCACACACTGAATAGTCATTCAAGTAGCTTGCTTTGAAATGAGAAAAGACCTTGGATAGGGGGGAAAAAAAGCAAATTCTTTTCTTTGTGAGACAGAGGAGGAGTGTTGGGAAAGAGGCCAGAGGACTTAAAGAATGTGGGTTAGCAACCAGGAATTAGAGGAAAGTTTCTGTGGAGACACACAATTAGATATGTGGCATTCACCCCTCTCCTTCTAGTGGGCAACAAGAGCAAGCACATTTCAAAGGGTTCATCATCTGCATGAAACAAGGATAGGGGGAAGAAAAAGCACCCTAATTTTTAAAGTATAAAGAGAAGTGTAACTGTCTTAAAATAAAACAAACCCAAAGGTTAAGCAGCAAGAAATTTCTCTTCAAGTCAGATCATGAAGACGCAAACCCTGGATTTAGTGCATTTCCATTGTGTGTGTGTGGATCTGAAAGTGTACAAATATGTGTATACATATGCATGCATAGGTGCCTTCTAAAATATTTAGGTGGTTTAAATTTTTAAATATTGCTAAAAGTGTTTGTTGCAAATTTATGGAATGCTTTTTTTTTTTTTCATAGAAAGTAACTGGGACCTAATGGCCACTAAATCCAGAAAGATGCTGCCTTATGTTGAATACTTCTGGTAGGCAGGTGTTAATATTTAGTTACCACTATATTAAATACTTTTAAAAACATCACGTGTGACTAGCAGATGGTTTTCAAAGCTGCTCATCTTTTATGTATTTTCAGGTATGGCCAACTATCAGTTTTTGCTTTGAAACAGTTTATTATCCTGGGTGCATTTTGGTTTTATCCTTACTGTTTGCACCCTGGTGATTTTTATACCTGTGAATAAGTTCCTGATGCCTGAACAAAAGAGGTCTGGGCAACTTAACCTGTCTCAATGAAAATAAATAATAAAATTAATCTATTCATTCTCTTCCTGTCTCTTAGGATAAATTCTTGAGAAAAATATAATTATTGTACTCATTTAATTGCATCTTTAACAGCTTTCTTTACAGATTATTTTCTAAAATAATACTATAGCTTCAAAAGATGCTGCAATTAGCTAGAGGAGATATTCCCACAATCTTAGATTTTCAAAACTCTGCATAGATTTGCCAAGTACAGCATCTGAGTACTTTGCAATCAAAGGATTCAAAACCTTGCAAAAGCTCTGTGAGGTAAAAATATCTCTAGCATGATTTAGAGGAAAAGAGCAACAGAGAAGTTTGCCCAAGGTCACAGAGGAAGTCTAAGAGAGGTAAGACTTGAATCCCAGTCCCCTGAGTACCAAGGCAATTCTGTATCTATTATCATTCATCCCACTTTGAGAGTGCTAATTGATTTTGACTGCTTAGCATGAGCTCTTTAAAGGGGCCTGGTTTTCAGGGCTGTTTGTCTCCCGCAGAATGTGGAGCTGAGATTTGGGGCAGGATGAAAAGGGCAGCAGCAGCCAAGAGGCTTTTCCAGGGTTTTGGCTGCTGCCGGGGTGGATTCTTCCTGCCTCCTCTCGTACTCACCTAGAGCGTGTTTCTCACCCGGGGCAGAGCTTAGAGGTGAAGTGACCATTCCATTCACTCTACTTTCTGTAGCTCGGGGGATGAGATTGGCATTGCTGCCCATGAAACCCATTTTGTGACTTCCTTTAGGCTTGCAAAACTAGGACTAGGAGAAACTGCATACCTGAGATTGCAGGGAGGAAGGAGGGATTTTTTGAGCACTTAATCTCAGATTTTGCACATCCTGTCAAGGATTCTCCGAGGCTGCACTTCAATTGAATAAATCATCCGCCACTTACATAAGATAGCAGCTTTAAAAGGCAAATTAACTTCCAATCTTGACGTGTGCTAAACCCAGTACTTGAATTTTCTTCTTTGACTGGTGTGAGGGATTTTCATTTGACCAGCACTCGCAACACTGTGCTTCTTTAGACCATTGTGCCTGCACAGCAAGTCATATGGTCTTTTCCTAAAGCAAACCTCCACCTCTCCCTTCTCAGCAATGGAATTCCCCTTTCGTGACACTTCATGCACAATTAGGATGTAGAAGTAGATCCAGCAGGCAGAAAGTAACCAAGTGGGAGGTCTCTGATACCTCAGCAGCAGTCTGTAGCTGCTCACCAGGTATGTTCCAGCAGCTGATTTAAGATCTAACACAGTGGGTGCCAGGATGGAGCCTGAATTGCACATTTAACTTGATCTTTTCTTTGTTCCTTTTGTATAGGACTACCTTAGAAATCCTGGCTAGAACAAGGATGGGTGCAGCTGGGGATATCTTTTTGAGAGCCATATCATGACTATGGGAAAACAGTGTAGTATCTCTTTTCTTAAATGCAGGATTTATAATGCATTTCATAGGCCTTCTAGGCAAATTAGGAAAAAAAATTAAGTTAGCAATGGATAGAATCCAGGTTTGTAAATATCAAACACTGCAAAATTTCCATATAAATTATCCCTTCAGGAGCTGGGTTTTGCTTTGAATACCTTCTTGGTCTGTGAGGTCTGAAATTATGCCAGTCTGAGGGAGTTCCAGATATTTTCCATAAAGGCTGTTTTCCAAAATCTTTCAAGGCAATCACAGGATCTCCAAGAATGTCCTAACCACTGTGTTAGGAGGAGGAGGAGAGTCCTGGGTACTCCCCCAAAATGGTACATCTGAGTTGCAATATCTTTAGGAAATATCTCAAATGTGGAAATGATGTAGAAATTATTTTAAATCAAATGCTTATCACAAGTGATGAAACAGCATAAAAATTTACGATCCAGCTCCCAGAAAAGTTTTACATCCCTGGTAAAACCTACAATCAGTAGCTAAACTTTGAGGCTTAGGGGTTAGAAATTAAATTGCAGAAATATAAAAGAAATTAAGTAAAAGCTTTTGTTCAATATATCTAAGTGAAACATTGACCTCACTCTGGGTGGTAGGATGATCACTGATAGCTGTACCATTAGAATTTCTATGTCTGTTCTGAGCTCTCTTTCTCTAAAGTTGAAATACTGTAACTTTCATACTTCAGGATACGTGCATTAGCATTTATGAGATACTCATATGTAATGCAATACTTGCTCTCCTGGCTTCTTTGGGAAAAATGCTTGCTTTCATATTTTCATTTAATGTGGAAAGGCTATGGCAATTCTTAGTGTGTGTATGCATTTCCCAGTTCTGAGTATCTTTTAATGTCATCTGTTTATGTGGAATTTAGTTGAATCCTCCCAGTCTGAGTATATTCTAAACCATATTTTCTTGGAAATTAATTTGAGTTCACAAAATATTCTAGAATTCATGAAGATAGATATTTAAAGAATATATACCTGATTCTTAAAATGCAATTAGTCATAAATGCTTAACAGATACAAGAGAAATGTTTATTTCTCTCACTCTTCTTGCATCCTAAGGGAACGGAGTTCCAGATAAATAATTTTCTTTAACAAAGTACAGGAGATATCTAACAGGCATTTAATATCTGAGTGAAGATTTATGGCATTTTCACTTCCTCTTGATTTTGTAACTTTTCTTCAAACTTCTATTTTAACCTGTAATTCTCAAAGAGAAATTACTTGAGAAATGCTTTTTGAAATAAACACTTCTAATAAGTCAACTCATGCAGCTAAAAAGATACTTACTTGAAGGTTTTTCTAATAAGGAGTCTTAAAAAATTAAATTCCATGGGTGCATGACCACTGATAGCCTCACTTGCATGTGATCATGTATAGGTTGGAAGCAATGAGACAGTAGAAAGGATCAGTCTTTTGGACAAAATATCTAGACTCTTTCTTAATAACAATCATTTCTAGATGAAAGGCAAAGGTATGTTTGGGTTCTAACAGTACTGGTTCAAGAATAATCTGAATGTGTTAGTACCCTCTAATAAATCATGTTCCTTTTCTGATATGAAAAAAATATGTCCTGCTATTTTTCCATTACAGATAAAACTTGAAAAGACTTCTCTCTCTTGCAGTTGTCTACAAAATGTGCACAAAATTTGCTGAATAACACCTAGGAGATAGCAAGATATGGTGCTCACGTGAATTTGATAGATTTTTTTTCCAGCTGTCTTAAAAATGTAAAAATTATCAACCAAATGATAATAAAAGCATGTTACATTTATTTCTATTTTTGAGGTTACTGTGTCAAAGGACTGGGTTTTTATAAATTAGAAAATCAAGGATGCAAAACCTTAGGATCTAGACCTTTCTCTGATAGAATTTTCTGAAGAACAACAAGCCACTTGCAGATGTTGGAGGAATTATGTTCTAGGCTATTCACAGAAATGATATGAGGTTTCAGGAATACAAGTTGGCAAAAAGCAAGAAAAGAGGAAGGGCTGCAGAGCTCCCAGTCTTTTCCTAAATGCTGAGTATTTGCAACTTAACTCTGCTCCCTCTTTTCCTGGACAACTGGTTCTAACTGGAAACATTTTCCAAATAACCAAGGATACTGCAATACTCAGAGGTAATGGAATATTTTGGTTTCACTGATCTTCCTTAGCTGTGGAAGTGAGAGGGAAATCTGAAGTTTATCATGGGGCAGTTCATTCATACAAGATAATTAAAACAACTCTAAAGAGACAGAATAACATGGAAAAATTTGGTGGCCACTCACACATCTTTTAGGGTCAGACTTTTAAATCCATTTGGCTAAACTTGGGTGGAGGTGCCTAGTTCTACGTAAATTTTTGAGGTCTGCCTTCCCATTATCTTGCATAAAGAGCAGGACTACAATGTGGGTTCACCTTTCAGACTTCAGAAGTGAAAAGGACCATAGAAGTATAACACATTAATATGGTAGGATACTACATTGATTTGTAAAAATGCACCTTCTTTGCTCTTCTCTTATTGAACCATATTTGCAATCAAAATACTGACTTCACTTTGTTGTATATTTAAAATATGATGAAGTGAAAACAGCGAAAGGGGCCTAGTTACTTGTTAAAGTAGAATCATAGAATAGTTTGGGCTGGAAGGGACCTTAAAGATCATCGAGTTCCAATCCCCCTGCCATAGGCAGGGACATCAGGCTGCTCAGTGCCTTGTCCAGCCTGACCTAAACACCTCCAGAGAGGAGACATCCACAGCCTCTCTGGGCAACCTCTTCAGTGTTTCACTACCCTCACTGTAAAGAATTTCTTTCTTATATCTAGCCTGAATCTCCCCTCTTCCAATTTATCTCCTAGCCTAGCTAAGAAACTTATTTTAAAAGCTGAAACAAACTTTTCTGAAGACATTAAGCAGCTTTTCCTTTGACTGCAGTGACCATTTGATCAGGCATTTATGTTAGAGGAGGAATTAGTGTCATTCCTGAGAAAACACATTGCATAGATTTGTTTTCCTGTAGTGGAATCACCTTCTTTTCTGAAATTATAAATTGCTCATCATTAATTATTTTTTCTGCCTTATGCAGCCAGTGTCTACCTGCAAAGGTGACTAAAAGGATAACCATGGAGATGCCAATTTTACGGTAATTAAAAAAAGAAAAAAAAGCAACTTTGCTAATCAGCAAACCCTTTGATCTGGTTAACCCTAAAGGTCAAAATACCCTGACCCCATCAATGTTCTTGCTCTAATGTTGCCCTGCTTGGATCATTTCTCCCATTGTTTTATTCATCCCATATTAACTTCAAAACGAAGCTGCAGTGTTCCTGTGTACCTTGCAAATCTTCCTGATCTTACAATGAGGGTGAAGGCCCATTGTTTCACTCCAAATAAGTTACCATTGTGCCCATTCAGCAAAATCGTTCATTTCCCCAGTCTAATGACTACATCCTATTCAAGGCTGTAAGCATTTTGTCATTCTGACCGCAGAGGCTATTAAGCCCTTTGATCTTACCTGTTATTGCCCCACTCTTCAGCTGCTGAGCTGACAGAACAGGCACTGTTTTTAGCTACAGGCATAAGTGACTATATTCCTGTTTGCAGGACCTACATTTAAATGGAAGAATGTGAATTTGTTGGGAGAAATGCCTCAGATCTTGAGTTTGACAGTAATGTGTATAACTTGTGGGGAGGTAGACTTTTAAAATATGCTATTTTAGCCCCTAGTGAAGGGGCTTTTATTTCCCCTTGATGTCAACCAGAGTTTTAGCCTTCGTTTCAGTGGGAGTTAAACTGAGACAAATCCTTCTGTGCTTTCAGAAATGGCACCCAAATTTTTTAAAGCCTCTTGAGAGGGTTCCTGCCTTTTAAGCATTGTGTATCAGGAGGAAGAAGGATGAGATGAACCAGAGGCAGTGCCCTAGGCAAATTCCAGAAACGAGAGATTTGTGGCAGCTCCGGACCTCTTCCCTCATTTGTAGCCTCCACAATTTAACCGGAAGAACAGCAGTTGCTTAGAGGAGATTTTCCTGATGGTAGTGGATTAAACAGGAGAACAAGGACCTGTGGCCTGTAGCTCTGACCAGAAATGTGCCTATAGGCAGGCCATTAATTAGCAATATAAAAATTATAAATATTTGAAAATTACCATGAAATCATCTGTTTTACTACTTGGAGTAGTGGAGAAGTAAATTACTTTCCAAAAATTGTTTAAAACCAGTAACACTGTTTTTGCCCATACAATTCACTTTTCCAAAGCTGAATTTTTACTTCTTTGGTTGCAACAGATCTGTAAAATAGTGCCATACCTCATAATTTTTTGAAGACCTTTTTTTTCCAAAGCCATGAATGCAGATCACAGTTTGCTAGTCTGAGGAAGAATAAATTAATTCATGGTAGAACAGAAGATCTCTGTCCTGAAGCCCAAATACATACTTCCTTTATCTTATTGTCACAGATTCCTGTTTAGAGAAATTCCTCTTACTGATCAGACTGTGGAGGTTATCCTTGAGGATGTGCCATTTTTCTGGTGCAACTTTTCTTCCTGAAGTGGAAAAATACCTTTAAAAAAGAGGCAATGTAAGAACCAACTCTTAGTACAGCAGAACTCATTGACCACAAAGAAAGTACTTCTGTTTCAGTAATGCAACAGAGGTCTGCTTCTAGTGCAGATTCCTTTTTTTTCAATATATCAGTATGATGTAAAAAATCCTTTTTTTTCATCAGAAAAAAGATTCAACTACTAGTCTTCATGTGCATGAGACACTAGAATGTCTTTCCTAGACAAAGATTTTGTCTAAGGTAGGTGATTCAGAAAGTAACATAAAAAGGCAAGAATTACAATTCCTATGAAGCTCCCTGGTAGCTCATAAAAATTAATAATACTGACTCAAGTGAAAAAAATCTATATTTACAGATAATAACTAATGACAAGAAAGGAAAACCTGTATTGCTGAACCATCTTTTACACATTATAATGCACATGCTTGAGGTTTTTTTTCCAGAAGAAAGCTCCAGACACCAGCAACATAAGAATCAACCATGTGTTTCAAGGATTATGTCAGGCACTTTATTTCCCAATTCTGATCAAAAGTTATGCTGATATACATCAACTTCCACTGGAAAGACTTTTGCTTATTTATTACACTTTTGAGATAAAAGCTTTTATTATAGATACTAGTTGTAATAAGAAAACTAATTTGTTAGTTAAAAAATTCATGGTCTTAATTAGTCCTATAAAATATTACCAACACTGTCAGTCTAACCTACATTGCTGCTGTGACTGAGATATAGAGACCCTGTAATCAAACTTATGTTTCATGCTTAAAATTGCTTTAATTCACTGGTGCCTT
>VZTY01007783.1:0-10786 GCA_013400935.1 Turnix velox
CTATGATTCTGTGAAACTACAAACATCTGGCAAAATATTTTATCAGGATATATATTATGGCCAGGATTACAGGGAGGGAATTAGACAACAGGGAACAAGTTGAAAGAGGAAGGAATGAGGTAAGGAGAGGGCAGCTGTAAACCAGCAAAGATACTTACTCAACATATTTATTCCACGACGGAGTCTCTGATTGTGCCATGAACACACAATTAGTTAAAATAGTGCACATAATAAACATACTGAACAATGTATATAAAGGGAATTAAGGAAAACAAAGCACATATAACTTGATATTTTTTTTTTTTTGTTGCTTCACATGAGACGGGAAAATTCACTCATACTTTGCAAGATGATTTAAAAGGATTATAGACATTTGTTTGCAAGTATATAAGGAAACAAATTATTACATAAACATAGAAAAAAGAGGGAAACTTCCCTAATTTGTTTTTGCCTACATCTTTTCCACAGACTTCACAGAATAAACAAATGCACTGAGTCTGCACTACCCTAAAAACACAATACCCTAAATTTACAGCTGTGTTGGTCAGATGACAAAGTGCAAAGGTGCACAACTTTGTATGAAAGGAGGGATTAGTCTCATTTAAGTATCCACAGAAAATTCTTTGTCTGCAAATTCCCATTTTATTTGCCACCCTGAAACATTTCTCAAAGCAAGTTATAAATCTGGACTTTTTAATCTCTTTAATGGGCTCTAGGTCCCACTTTCTGCATGAATTTTCATCAGAAGTTTCAGGGCAATAATTTTAAGGCTTGGTCTGCAAATCTGGTTGGCAAATCTGCAGTTCTTGGTCTGCAAAATGAACTCACCACTAATTGGAGGCTAAAACAAACCTCCCAAGTGTATTGTCCATGCACTTAGTTGCTAAGTTGAAGCTATAAATACAAAGAGTAGCATCCTAAATCCAATTCCTGAAATTAAAAATATAGTTCACCAAACTCCTCTCCTAAAAGCACACCAAAGGTTTCTGTAAAAAAAAAAATAAATTACAAAACATGATGGGATTCTCCTGCAGAAATAATAAGACTTTCTCCAGCAGCATGGAACCTAAATAATGAGTTTAAGTGGAGAGAAGATAATGTAAGGGAAAACAGCCTACAAATCAGTCAATAGGTTGAGATCCTTCTCAAGGAAAAACAGTAGCAACAAATCTAAATTTGCTTTCCCTTCTTCAGGGAAAAAAAAAGAAGGCTGCTTGTTTCAATATCTTTGGTGTCATTCTTTGTTTAAGAACAGCAATCAAAGAATTCAGTTTCAAAGGTGTGTCCTGTAATGTTTGCATGAAAATTGTCCTTTTGTAGAGACAAAATCTCTGCCTGGTACAAAGCAGAACATTTCCCAATGGGCCACGTGAGCAACGAAGAGGTTAGATTGGTAGCAACCAACCTGCACATTCCCCAGAGACACCACAGAAAGCAGTAATTGAACTCAAAGGGAATGCCCATCTCCCAAACATTTTCCACTTCTCAGCAAAAGGATCTCTTTAGCTTGTAGAAGAGGAGATTTTGAGGGGTGACATCATTAATGTCTATAAATATGTAAAGGGTGAGTGTCAGGAGGATGAAGCCAGGCTCTTCCCAGTGACCTCTAATGATAGGACAAGGGGCAGTGGGTGCAAGCTGGAACACAGGAAGGTCCACAGAGATATAAGAAAATATAAGAAATATAAGAAAACTTTTTCCCACAGGCTGCCCAGAGAAGTTGTGGAGTCTCCTTCTCTGGAGACATTCAAACCCACCTGGATGCCTTCCTGTGTGTCCTGATCTAAGTGTTCCTGCTCTGGCAGGGAAACTGGACTAGATGATCTCTTGAGGACCCTTCCAATCCCTGACATTCTGTGATTCTATGATTGAGAAGGACAACTGCTATCCAGTCACATTTTCTCAGCTTTCTGGAAGTTGGGTCCATGTGGTTAACACAACCAGGTTAAGCAGCAACTTGGCTGGATTACTTTAACTCCAGAGAAATGCTACTAAACTCGTTGAAAACAGCAATTATAAAACAAAGTGGCATCTTCAGGCTGTGCCAAACAAATACTATACTTCAATTCCAAGCACAGAAATGCCACTATTGCCACCCTTTTCAGGATCACTGGTCTGATTTATACATTTCTGTTTCCTCATGGTGTAAGCTGACTCTAACAGCTTTCCCAGATGCTCACTTACAAGCAGGTGTCATCACCTCATTGAAACACCAAAGAGAATATATGGGAAAGCACAAGTTGAAAATAGAAAGGCTCAGCTTTGGGACATCAAATGCACTATGAATTCAAACTGAGTTTCGTGACCAAGCTGAAGACTTGAAGAAAGCATTTCAGCTGGTTATTCACTGAAGGTAGAGGTGTATGCTAAAAGAAAGGAAAGAGAAATTCCTATAGAATGGAAATTCCTATTTTTTCTTGAACTTATGCAATTCTTTGCATTAGAAAAAGTCAGTAATGATGACCTACTCAGAAAAAAAAACAAAACAAAGAAGTTTAAATGGAAATAATCTATTTTAGCACCATTGACTGTCTCCTATCTTGGAAGTGCTATAAATTCCAATTTTCATAAGCCCACTGATTCATTAGTTAATGAGAGCAGAAGTGTGGGTTGGACTGTTATGGACCACAAACCAATCCACTAAGCTACTTATCAGGATCCTTTCTTTAATAAATTATACTTCTTATTCACAATCTGAAGTTAGAGAATAGGCTTTGAGCAAACTGATTCTGAAAGTCATGAATTTTATCTACTAGCACATAGATAGAGTCAAACACAAGCATACTTCCATTCCAGACTTCATTAGGATGGATAATTGTTAATTAGCAGACTGAATACTAGAGGCTCTTTAAGTGCTCACTGCCAAATTACATATAATATGCACAAGTAAAGGTTAGTCCCAATCAATAGTACATATAATTGGTGCTTCATGAGGTCTCATTTTCTCCTATGGAGCAAAGTGTGTAAAAGCAAGTGGGAGAAAAGTTACAAGCAAAAAAACACGAACAAAGATTGGAAATTCTTCAGGCAGATTTTTAAATGGACCAGAATCCATAGCTCTGGCATCAAAGGTGGTCATTTTGGCCAAGCTCCCATTCTAGTGGCAAACTAAGAGTGGCAAACTAAGAGCAACTATCTGTAACACCTTGAAAAATTAGGAATTGGGATTGCTGTGGATTTTATCCAGAGCACTAAAATACTTAGAGAAACTGAGGAAACCAGAGAATGGTCCTTGGCTTGAAGGCAAGAACAACTATGAAGAATCTTCTAAGCTTAATTCATCAATGAACTGTTAGCATTGGATTCATTTTATTAATGGGTAGAGACAGTAAATAAAAATGTTAATGATAGCTAATAATGATGGAGAAGGCAAAAGGTTTCATCCATTATTTTATCCTGCATTTAATATAGATGGGATGTTGACATATCCTTCTCATCTCCTTTATGACAGGAATGGACTAGGGCCTTGCTCCTGACAGCCATCTGGGCCATGGACCTATACCCTGAAGACAAGGAGAAACACCCAGAAGAGGCTTAGTGGCATGTTGTTAATTGAAGTAATTCAAATTACTAGGAGGTTATGGGTGTTTTCTTCTTTTTTTTTCCCCTTGGAAAGGAGTGGACTAATAAAGCTTGGCTGGATGAGCAGTGAACTCACGAGATCTATCCTGCCTGAAGATCTCCATACACAGCTACAAGAAATATTGCTCCTAAAGCTTCTCCAGAGGATGATTTCACCCTGTTCTGTTCTGCTCTTGGACTTCAAGGTAGAGTCAATGTCTGAAAATGGAAATAAGGCATCTACTCAAGAAGTTGCTTCAGACACTTAGATTACAGGGCACCTGTTGATGCTCTTTTTGGGCTTTTGCCCTGAGGAAAATCAAGATTGCTTGATTACATGCATGCAAGACAATAGATCTGGTTCCCAGATTCATGTCTGTGATATTATCTGCTTGAGTACCTGCAGATCCAGCCTCTTTTCTGCCTGGGGTATTGACTGCATCTCCTGCCTGCTGGCCTTTGAGTTTCAGGTTGATGTGAAAGGTCTTCATCAATAGAACACAAATCAGTGCCTGGTGCAGGAATTTAGCTGCTGTTTCACTGGGACTGGAGCTGTTTCATCCTGCCTGTGCTTGCCAAAGACTGAGCTGTTGGATTTCCTGACATTTTCAACACAATGTTACAACTTGAGTCTTTCTGGATGTTAAAGGATAATTGCATTGTAACCTTCCACTACTAAAAATTTTAAATTCTTTCTCAGGCTGTATTTCTGTTCCTAACATATCTTTCAAATTCACTCTCTGTGGTTTTAATCCTTCAAAGTAATAATATGATAAGGATTTCCACGCATACTTATCTCTTGGTTGACTGCTACTATGGGCATGGAGTTCCAGTGTATCACACACACTTGTGATCTCTTGGATTCACCAGACAGTGTAGAAGACAGTGAGTAGAAGACAGAAGAGGCTTAGAAAGCTAGAGCAACACTCACAAATACATGTTTTATCTGAGAAGCTCAGTTCTCATTTGCTTCCCCACAAAGGCATTGACCTCTATTAACTTCAGCAAGGCTGTGCTGATGTAATTGTACCCAATAAATACTCCTGAGTTCTGGGTAGGCAGCAGCATGTGCTGCACTCTTTGCATGTTTAACATGATCCATAAACAAATCTCTCTGCAAAATTCCATAGAGCATTCTTAGTATCCATGCTACTGTCTTGGCTGGTATCATTTGTGAAGGGAATTATTGTTTCTAGAGGCTTCACCTATTTTTAGGCTTGTTATAATAAATGTTCTCACTTTTTTTCCCCCCCTACTGCATGGACAGCCACTGGGAATTGGGGATTTTTCTTTTCTGTTAGATAACAAGTGATTCCAGGATGCTACCTGCTTGCTATTTATTAATTCTCTCTGGTGGACATGGGAATTGCAGACAAGGGATTTCCACCACTATGACATCACATAATCATGACAGCAGTGCATGGAGTCTTGGAATTATCACTGCAGGTTTCCCACAAGCACAGCAGAGACAGCAAGAAACTCAGGAACATCAGTGATTTTTAGTAATGTTCACACAAAGCTGAACATTTGGGTCAGTCTGGTCTTGCACAGAGATGTGGCTATATCAGATTATAATCTTTCTGTAGTCATGAGAATAAAATAAAAAAAAATCCAAGCCAAAAACATATCTACTACATGGCTTCAGAAGTAGAACTAGGAGAAATCAGGTTTCCCCTTCCATTTAAAGGTCCAGTTTGTACTTTTATTCCTACCTGGATAACGCATTGCAGTAAAATATAACAGAAAAATAATTTTTAGGCATTTTGTTTCAGGAGAGTTAAAAAAAATTCAGTTCTGAGGCAGTTCATAATTAAATTGCATCTGCAGGCAGAGTCTCATGGGAGAGGCTGCTGAAGTGCTTGGTAGCAAACTCTCCATCAGTGTATATTTACCCAGGTGTATTTCAGCCTCCTGGTTCCCTTCCTTTCTAAGGTGCTACACCTCTTCTCTCCCACTAACCCTTTGCTCAACATGATCAGGCTCTTCCCATCCTTTAAACCTGTGTAAATTCATCAGACTCTCCAGTGCAGCTCATGTTAGCTGATGCCAGTATTATAAATACTCATTTTCATAACCCATAACAATATAAAATGAAACAAACCAAAAATCTAAACACATTCCAGCTTCTACAAGCAAATTCAGCCAAGAGATTTAAAACATCTTAACAAAATCAAATGGTTTCTGACTTCCATCCATCCGTGCTTAAAAATCCATATGAAACACACAAGAAGGGAAATCAACAGAAAGGATATGAATGTACCAAAATTTTAATTGCTGCTCTTCTGATTGGATGGAAAGGACTAAGTATATACAAGGCAGGAGTGGCACTAAATCGAAAGATTGTCTTCCCTTTGTTCAGTACTATAAATGTCTGGAAAACAAAACAGAAAATGAGAACATTCAATATTTGCATTAATGCTTAGCTTTTCCCAGCCCACATCCTGTTGGCAAATGCCTGTCTTTCTTCCAAACTCTCCCTCCAAACCCCAAAATTCTTTGTCATTCAGTAAAGATTGTTGTTCAAGACCTACATCCCTGTTGTAATGCAATACCCCTTCTGCTTTTCCTTCCCTCACTTGTTAACAGGATCCTGTGCCACCATCTCCATCACAAGGCTGGGAAGACAGCAGAATCACCTTTAAAAATAAAAAGTGGAGACTAAAATATGATGGAAGGACTTTTATGATGCTCTATCTCCTTCCCAGGTGTCAGGATCCTTACTCTGCTGTCATGCAATACCCCTACTGTTTTTCCTTCCCTCACTTGTTAACAGGATCCTGTGCCACCATCTCCATCACAGGGCTGAGAAGACATCAGAATCACCTTTAAAAATGAAAAGTGGAGACTAAAATATGATCAAGGACTTCTATGATGCTCTCTCTCCTTCCCGGGTGTCAGGATCCTTACTCTGTTGTTACTCCATCTTCTCCACCTTGGTCACTTTGTCACCCTCAGTACATATTTGCCATCTCACTGAGAAGGAAGCTGCTTGAGGTACAGCTCCAAAGCAGGATCTGACCTTGGGTGCTCTCAGTTAATATAGGTTGAAGAAACCAGTACCATGAGTTATCTTAAATGAATGCTAACCCAATTTACAGAGCTCTGAAGATGCTCCACCATGCACACAGGAACTAGTGGTTCACTCAGAAACAGGATCATGACACTCAACAGATAAACCCTAAGCAATTCACACACTTCATGATACAAATTTGAAGTCTGGATCCTGCTGCTTGTGCCTGAGGACAGCAAGCAAATTAACAGATAAACTTATTCTGACCCTCCCAGGGCTACTTGCTTTTATCCATTGACTTTTATTGTGTGATTCTTCCCTCTATTTCTACATTGTTTAAATAGAAGTGATGTTGGAGTCATATTAATTCATTGTTTACAAGAAACAGCAGAGTCCCAAATCAGGAACATCAGCACCTGAAAGAACTGGAAGCTTCCTAAAAATTACACCCTGCTTCCAAGTCTTTTTTTGTCCCACGTTGTGAAATGCTTGGAAAGGAGAACAAACTATAGTAAGCAACCAGCCCAGCTCTGCTGTCAACAGCCTTTTGACAGAAGCTGTTTGTGCTGTTGTGGCTTTGGCTGAGCCTACACGTGACTCCTCATCAGGTGATGCTCACTTTGGGACAACACTCACCCCCTCTGCAAAGTGCCAGCACTGCACTTGCCAGCTCACATCTCCTTTCAGCTCTATTCTGTTCAGCTTAAATGGCCTTGGTCTTATCCCTCAGCAAGAAAAGAACTGATGCTCTCTAGGAATGGCTGTGGAGGTACCTCCTGCTTGTATGCAGAGTGCTAATGCAAGACTCAAATCACTCAGAAGCCCTCAACATTAAATAGCTGGAGTGATAACACCAAGCTGAGTGGTGTGGTTGATACGGTGGAAGGAAGGGATGCCATTCAGAGGGACCTCAACAGGCTGGAAAGCTGGGCTCAGGTGAACCTAATGAGGTTCAAGGCAGCAAAGTGCAAGGTTATGCACTTGGGCCGGAAGAACCCCAGGCACCTGTACAGGCTGGGAGGAGTGGTCCTTGAGAGCAGCTCGGCAGAGAAGGACCTGGGGGTCCTGATGGACGAGAGACTTAACATGAGCCAGCAGTGCGCTCTCGCAGCTCGGAAAGCAAATGGGATCCTGGGCTCCATCAGGCGAGGGGTGGTCAGCAGGGATAGGGAGGTGATCCTCCCACTCTACTCAGCTCTTGTGAGGCCCCATCTGGAGTACTGTGTCCAGGTGTGGAGCCCTCAGTACAAAAAAGACATAGAGACTTTGGAAAGGGTCCAGAGGAGGGCCACGAAGATGATCAGGGGGCTGGAGCACCTCCCCTATGAGGACAGGCTGAGGGAGTTGGGCTTGTTCAGCCTGGAGAAGAGAAGGCTGCGGGGTGACCTCATTGCAGCCTTTCAATACCTGAAGGGAACCTACACCCAGGAAGGGAGTAAACTCTTTGAAAGGGCTGACAATAGCAGGACTAGGGGAAATGGATCCAAGTTGAAGGAGGGAAGATTTAGGTTGGATGTTAGGGGGAAGTTCTTTACTAGGAGAGTGGTTAGGTCCTGGAACAGGCTGCCAAGGGAGGTTGTGGATGCCCCGTCCTTGGAGGTGTTCACGGCCAGGTTGGACGGGGCCCTGGGCAACCTGATCTAGTAAATGTGTTTGTTTGGTGGCCCTGCTAGGCAGGGGGGTTGGAGTTACATGATCCTTGAGGTCCCTTCCAACCCGGGTCATTCTGTGATTCTGTGATAAACAGACCTGTGAAGAGTCAAGGCTTATGCAGAAGGCAAGATAGGATAGATGAAAAACCTCTGGCTTAATTTAACTCAGCTGCTGCTCTGCTCTTTTCAGACACTGTATGTTCACATTTAAGAGTTATCTCAGAAATTTCAACTTGCAATTACGCTTTTTGTTTCAATTCTGCTTTTTGTTTCAATTAATGTTCTTCCCTTGCTGCTTAGATGTTTTTACAAAACTCTGATAGCTAATATGGGGGGGGGGGGGGGAAGAATATTTCTACTGGCTACAGAATGGTAAAGAAAGCTCTAGTAAAAGCAGGATGGTTGGTTGGCTGTTGCTCACCTTGCAATCGTTGTAGAAAGGGTCCAGGTCCTCCAATGGCTCCCCAATGAGCTCTGGAGGGACAGTCCCATAGATATCAGGCAGCTTCTTGCAAGCTTGCAAGTCAAACTGGGGCTGAGGTTTCTCTTCTTCCCCCAGCTGCTCCCTGTATTCCTGCTTGGCATTTCGTGCCAGCTTCTCGGCGATCCGTTTCTCAATGGCAGCCAAGGATTCAGGTGTGAACCGGTGGAAGCTGTTAGTACCCGGTGGTAACAAGAAGTCAGCCATCTTTTCATCCTGCTTTGTCTTTACTGGTCTTTACTCCCAGTACTGGAAACAACTGAAAACAAAAAAAAAAGCACTAAAGGTGAGTGGCAGGAGCAAAGCAAGAAGAACAAAGCCATGAAAATAACCCAAATGACTTACACGCTCTCTATTACCAAAAAAACTTTTATCTAGCTTGATGTACTTAGAAGAACATCAAGGAAACATGACTGAAACTATAAGTTCAATTAGCAATAACTCATGATCAGAGCTAAAAAGCCTCTGAGAGAGGTTGTGGATGCCCACTCTCTGGAGGTGTTCAAGACCAGGCTGGACAAGGCACTGAGCAGCCTGGTCTAGTGGGAGGTGTCCCTGCCTATGACAGGGGGGTTGGAACTCGATGATCTTTGAGGTCCCTTCCAACCCAAACTATCCTGTGATTCTATGCATATAGACCACAGAGGACTATTCTCAAGTTCTTCAGTCGTCCTAAATCCAAACTATAGAGTAACTTGGTCTCATACAAGCTTAAGTTTCACTGAAAGACACAACAATTTGGATTCCTGGCTCATTTTTAAAGACACAGCCCTGGGAGTGGGTGAACAATGTGCCCAAGCTGACTGCAGGGTGGATTAAATCAGCCCATCTCCGGCCACATGATGTGAACTCTAAAAAGGCCCCAGCTGTTCTATTCCAAATTTAAAGAGTGAAGGGTCAAGTTCAGATTCTTAAGTCCCAGAGAAATTCTTCATTTCTTAGACATCTGGAACAGAATTTTTAATTTCCTTTGGGATAGGCAATTCCATCTCTGAGATATCTGTCGTGACTTTTGGGCATTTTCTTCTCCTCCACACCCTAATATCTCAAGGATTTTGGAAGCCCAAATGAGCCTAGCAAATTTCTGAGATCATCATGAGAGCACTCCAAGCTTTGGAACTGCATAATAACCATTGCTGCCACCTCATCACATCTGAAAACCAGTCTCCTTCCATCCAGCACCAGTTTGAACATCAAACCAGTGATATTTGACCAGCTTGGGTTGATGGTGCTTCACTGATAACATTTTCCATCCTTACTGGAATAAAAATAAGTAGGAATGGCCACATCTCTTCAACTTACATGAACAAAGCCAAGCATGAAAAACACTGCAGAACAAAAAGCCTTCTTGTACCTGCACTAAACAATGTAGCCAGCTCAGAAAATTCATGTAAAACCACTGTTTGAGAAGGGATGAAGCTTATCCCTTTTCTGCCAGTCTGCACAAATCCACTCAAGTTCACTGAAATCATTCTCTGCAGTTTAATAATGACTTTCGTGGTGCGTTTCTCCAGCAGGAAACACCCTCACTGTGCAACAATTAAAACCCATTTCACAGAATAAACACAGCTCTTGGTTTTGTTTTTTTTTTACTGCCACCACATTATTCCTACTAAATCAGCATATAAGCTGGTGACAATCTCATCAATTTTGCAGATGACACCAAGCTGTGTGGTGCAGTTGATACACCTGAAGGAAGGGATGGCATCCAGAGGGACTTTGACAGGCTTGAGAGGTGGGCCCAAGCCAACCTCAGCAAGTTCAACAAGGCCAAGTGCAAGGTCCTGCACCTGGGTGGAAGCAATCCCAAGCACAGACACAGGCTGGGTGGAGAGTGGCTTGAGTGCAGCTCTGAAGAGAAAGACTTGGGAGTGTCAGTGGATGAGAAACTCAACATGAGCCAGCAGTGTGCACTCGAAGCCAAGAAGGCCAACCAAATCCTGGGTTGCATCAAGAAAAGTGTGACCAGCAGGTCAAGAGAGGGGATTTTGCCCCTCTACAGGGCTCTGGTGAGACTCCACCTGGAGTTACTGTGTCCAGTTCTGGAGCCCTCAACACAGGAAGGACATTGAGCTGTTGGAG
>VZTY01007783.1:11046-23792 GCA_013400935.1 Turnix velox
TGATCTTTAAGGTCCCTTCCAACCCAAACTATTCTATGATTTTATGATTCTATATTTCGAGTTGGGCTCCCCTATTGCATTCAACATGTGCAGCATGCAATTCTTTGTTCAGCCACAACTGTTGTTTTGTGCTTTTAGATGGTATTTGTCTGCTTCCAGGGGATAGTTCCAGAGAGTTCACTGCTATTAGGGCTCTGTGATGACAGCATTTTTGTTAGCAAACAAGACTTTAACTGGACTCTGCATGACAAATAGCATATTTATTGACTCAATTTATTTGAGTAAAGTACTCTTTCAAATGACTACTGTTTCCCCTATTCTGACTTGGTTTTAAAATGAATTCATTAAATTGCCATTGATCACAGCCTATCATACAGGAATGATTTACTGGAGCTCATACATTATACTCCACATTGGTGCATGTTTGAATAAGAAGGAGTAAAATGAATTAGCCTTTTCCTGAAGTTTGGGTATTCTGACATTCTTTAGTTGGAAATTCTCTTTATTTCATTGCCCCAATCCCCCACATCATTGGTTTTATCCCCGTCCACTTGGAAAATGGGAAATTAGAAGCTTTAGAAAGAAATTCCTTATGGTGAGGGTAGAGAAACAGTGGAAGAGGTTGCCCTCTCAATCCCTGGAAGTGCTTAAGGCCAGGCTGGACAAGGCACTGAGCAGCCTGAGGTAGTGAGAGGTGTCCCTGCCTATGGGGGGTTGGAACTCGATGATCTTTAAGGTCCCTTCCAACCTGAATTATTCTCTGATTCTAAGCTTTCTCACAAATTGAGTTTTCTTACACTCAACACTTTGTGACTCAGCACCAGTGCAAGCAAATTGAATTTATGGGAAGTGAAATTCTATCAGTACAAGTGGCCAGAGAATTCTCAGAGTTCCTTTTGTCATTTGGATTCCTGTTTCTTCACAGGGCAACCTGCCTCAGTGCTGAAGGGGACAACAAATCATAGAATCATAGAATAGTGTTATGAAAACACCTCCAGAGAGGGGGCATCCACAGCCTCTCTGGGCAACCTGTTCCAATGCCTCACCACCCTCACTGTAAAGAATTTCTTTCTTATGTCAAGTCTAAATCTACCCCCTTCCAATTTACATCCATTGTTTCTGGTCCAAATAGCAGTAGCTGGTTGGTACTTCTGGAAAGGCAAAGTCCAGGTCACTAAATCTGAGCAGGAATTATCATTATGAGGTGCAGAAAAGCATGAACACATCGAAGGCAGTGCAATAGGGAATGACTATTTGCTTTATCTCACAATAGAAAGGAGAAATTTCAAGTGAAGTCACAGAGCAGCAGGTCTGAAACAACCACTGGAGTCACTTTCCACAACAGGCAGAGTTACCCTGGGATAATCATTTGATGCCAATGGTAAGGATTCACAAAGCCATGAGACAAAGACAAATCCAAGGGGAAGTGCCTTTAATACTTTCAAGCACAAAAGTATCATCTCTGATCAAGAAAATCCTTCAGCTAAAGAACCTGGGTGTGTGCAAGAAAGACTTAGTATGTTCACCCTGTTTTCACAGCCTACCAGTGGGGAGAAACACTTCATCAGCTCTTCTGTGTTTTTGTGTCCTTAGACAGCACTAATGCCAACACAGGACAGCCTACTCTGCCTGGGGCAAAGGCTCAAGCTGTCCACTCTGCCTGACTTGAGCTTGTGCACAGAAAACCAAAATTAATGCCCTGGACAGGTAAAGTTGCTCAGAACCTGCTTCCAGGACTTTGGAGCAAGGGATGGGTGAGTGCCTCCAACCTACAGGGAAAATCCCTTTGCTGGAAAGTGGTGGTGGCCATCTCTGAACAACCATCTTCATACAGACAAGAAGCATGATGAACACTGAATATTTTACTGAGATAAGACAATGTTTGGAGTGTTTCTACCCAGTCATACAGTATTTTTGGGTCCAGCTTGATCATAAAAACCTGAATCTTCACTAAATTGTCCTCCTCAGACTTCCTAAAAGGAGTAATTACAACAGAACCAGTCACTTTAATTTTTTTTGATAAAGATAGGGCAAGATGAGAAGTGATAAAATAGAAAAAGAAAATTAAAATGAGAAGTGGTTTGGTTTTTTTTTTAATGGAAGAGAACTTTCATTTTCTTAAAAAACTTTCTTACTAGAGACTCGACTCAGGTTCAAACTGGTCAAAACCAGGCTTTTTCAAATTTTATCTGCAAATTCCAGAAAGAGAGAAATGCCTAGGAACAAGTGGAAAATCCTACAGGAACTTCATTAGAGCTTTTGCTACTCTTCTATTTAATTTTTCTTTTAAAATTACTTTTTTGCCACTACCCTTACAAATGCAAAATCTTGCCATGTTGTGTCTTCATATTGTATAGAAGTTTAAGTTCCTAAATTTAATATATAGATATATATATTGCCTAATTCTTTTTCAATTTCATAAGCTTTCAGGAAATGGACAAGACAATTTCACGGATCTTTTCTATGTCTAATTTCCTTTAATCTGTGAATTGCAAACGTTTATCCAAATAGCCAGGGTTGGCACAGATGTTTCTTAAAAGGGTAAGAACCACCACAACTTAAAAAAGGGAAATCATCAATGACAGAATCAAAGAGCTGGAAAGCCATTTCTTAAGAGATAATGGCTGTTGTGACTCACGTTCTTACAATGTGAGCCTGGATTTTTCCATTCCTCTCAGGCACATTTTTGAAGTGCAAGGCTTCAAACACATTGTTTCTGTGATATCACCATGCACAGAATGAACATTTCCCTCTTGCTTTGTCTTTGTTAAATTCAGTTAACATCGGTTCTTGCTGATAAAAATGTCCTGGTTGTGTAAACAAAATGTGGAGATGAAAATAAAGCCCCAAGATGCACATTTTCTGAGGCAGGGCAAGAAGTGAGAACAGCACAAACAAATAAGATACTGCAAAAGCCTCTATTTATTCAGAAAGATGGATGGCATTTTCCATTACAGTTTTAGCCTTAGTCTCATAGGCGTCAGCCACCTCAGCTCAAAAGACCTTTCATATTCTCAGGATATTCACCTGAAGGATGGGATGGCATCCAGAGGGACCTTGACAGGCTTGAGAGGTGGGCCCAAGCCAACATCATCAAGTTCAAGGCTGGGTGGAGAGTGGCTTGAGTGCAGCTCTGAAGAGAAAGATTTGGGGGTGTCAGTTGATGACAAACTCAACATGAGCCACCAGTGTGCACTTGCAGCCAAGAAGGCCAACCAGATCCTGGGTTGCATCAAGAGAAGTGTGACCAGCAGGTCAAGAGAGGGGATTTTGCCCCGCTACAGGGCTCTGGTGAGACTCCACCTGGAGTTACTGTGTCCAGTTACTGTGTCCAGTTCTGGAGCCCTCAACACAGGAAGGACATTGAGCTGTTGGAGCAGGTTCAGAGGAGGCCACCAAGATGATCAAAGGGNGGGGCTACAGAAAGGCAGGGGAAGGAATTTTTAATATGATATTGGATGGGAGGACCAGAAACAATGGATGTAAATTGGAAGGGGGTAGATTCAGGCAAGAAATAAGAAAGAAATTCTTTACAGTGAGTGTGGTGAAGCACTGGAACAGATTGCCCAGAGATGTTGTGGATGCCCCCTCTCTGGAGGTGTTTAAGGCCAGGCTGGACAAGGCACTGAGCAGCCTGATGTAGTGGGAGGTGTCCCTGCCTATGGCAGGGGGTTTGGAACTCAATGATCTTTAAGGTCCCTTCCAACCCAAATTCTATGATTCTATATGACCTGCATGCCCTACAAGCCTTTCCCTGACTCATCACAGATGGATGGCTATCACCCAGAAGGACCTTTTGGGCAACAGGTTGCCTGCAAGGGTGTAAATTGAAGGAGAGTGTGCTTCACTCACCTCCAGCCAACTGCCCTCCTGCTCTTACATGGGCTTCATGGACTCAGACCAGCATCCCCAGTGTGATCACCAACCCCCTCAACACAGCCGGCTGACACAAGCCAACTATGAGGTCCCAAGCCCCAGAAGCAGCAAGGGGAGCAGGGATACAGCTGGTTGGACCCTAATTTCAGGCTTTTGCACCTCCACATTCTGCCTAAAGCTTAAGCTTAGCTACAGCATGAGACACGCTCATCTCAAGTATGGTTGGTCCTACTGGTTTCCATGATGGCCCTCAAGAAGCTACTTCTGACCATGGGCTGTGGGGATGGATGATAGCCTGTGGCAAAAGGTATGTTTCTTCTCTGATTCAGGTAGATCCAAGTCCAACAAATTAACAAACAGGAGTACTAAATTCTCTTTTCATTTGAAAAATATGTTACTAAATCTAGACTTCCCAGTCCTAAATGTTAGGGAAACAAAACTAGTCATGAGGATGGGTTTCTTTGAGTACAGTTGTCTTTCCCCGAGTTTGGTGAAGACATATAATCTTTATCTTTTTCCTTTGACCTGTAGAGTATTAGAAAACATGAGAATAATAAGCTGGGGAAAATAAAAGACAATACAATGACATCCAATTTAATGTTAATTGCCCTAGATTCACACATCCTTATGCATAAATTTAAGTGTTCACACAAAAATATGATCATGTTTAAAAGGACAAGGAGATGTGGGACTGCATGGAAGTTTTAGTGCAGCCATGAAACAATAGTTTCATGGAGAACTCTTGTATTTGATTAAGATTAAATAAAGATCTCCTATATAAAGATGCATAAAGATGAAGAGGCTAAAGGAGTCTTAGTGACTTAAGGACACTTCATAATTTAACTAACAATCAACAGGCAACCTTTTGAGACTTCATTCACTTGGATTTATACAGCACTTCAGTTCCACAGCTAGGAAGTGTCATGGGAAATTGTCTATTAACTGAAAAATTTCAGCTGCTGGTAACATCCACTCTAAGGGTCTGTGTGCTCACATCAAAACAAAGGGGAACTGAATAAATACAGACCTTGAAATTTTATACAGCACACATTACTTCTGCTTAAACTGATATGTGGTTTGTTTCTCTTCTTTTTCCCCAACAGGCATCATTTTGTCAAGAGCACAAACAATATTTTTATTTGTACTGCAACTTCCTAACAAATGGAATCAGACAGGTCTCCAGCTCACATCAAACAGCACATACCTACCCATCCCAGGGAAGTCAGAGCAGCTGGGAAAGTCATCTACTAGTAGCAGGAATATCCAGATAGAAGTGCTTTCTTTAAAGAGGGACTTTCAAACCAGAGCACAAACACCAGAGTGTGTAATGTCTAAAGGAATGACCTATGAAGACAGGCTGAAGGAGTTTGGTGAAGAGAAGGTTCAGGGGGGACCTCAGAGTAGCTTCTCAATACCTGAAGGGGGCTACAGAAAGGCAGGGATAGGACTTTTTAATAGGATAAGTGATAGAAGGACTAGAAATAATGGGTGTAAATTGGAAGAGGGTAGATTCAGGCTAGATATATGGCAGGGGGGTTGGAACTCGATGATCTTTAAGGTCCCTTCCAACCCAAACTATTCTATGATTCTATGACCTAGAAGATAACCAAGCTTTCAGGGAGATGGAAAACCCTTGATATTTTTGCAACACGTGAAGGAATCTACAAGTGCTCCTCCATCCAAGGACATCTTGTTGGGAGAGTTCAGAGCCGAAGGTGTGTGTTTTTTCACCACCAGGGTGCTGAGGCACTGGAACAGGTTGCCCAGAGAAATGGTGGAGGCCCCATCCCTGGAGACATTTGAGGCCAGGCTTAATGAGGCTCTGAACAACCTGATCTAGCACAAAATGTCCCTGCTCACTGCAGGGGGTTGTGCTAGCTGACCTTTGAAGGTCCCTTCCAATCCAAGACACTATGATTGTATGAAACAGACTACTGCTGAACATGGCAGAGACACTGATGGTTGCCAGGCTACCATGGCTGGTCTGCACTAGGAAGGTTTTCTGTTCCACAAGAATCTGGTGGACAGGGCTGGAACACTTGGCTCTTGAAGGATATCTCCTTGGAAAAGCACAGCAGAATGATACAGGAGGAGCTGTGAGATGGAGCTCTTCTTGCCACCCATGTCACAAGGCAACCCTGCAGCATGATATGACATTGCTTAACACTGACTTCCTAAAACAAGCCCTGTTTATTCAGAGGCAAAAAGAACTCATTGCCTTCACATCATTGGGGAAAAAACCAAAATCCCTCAACATGAACATCCAAACCAGCCCACCAGCCTCTCATCACAACCAGCCCTGCCTACATCACATCTTTACAAAATCCATTTTAATGAGTTCTGCGGCCACCTCACTCATCACAATTCCAGCATTCCAATATTACCAATGGCTTTATCTTATCAGTAAGTCTTCAGAAGGCTAACATGTGCTAAAAGGAAATGAATTCAGATTTCATCCTGACAGTGAAACAGCGTTTGGGGATGACAAATGTTATGCCAAGAACTAAATGCTGGCACCAAGTCTTCTCTCATGATAAAAGATACATTTTTAGTGAGCTAAAAATACTCCTTGCAGGTGTTTTTATTTCAAATTAAGCTGTAACCAAATGACATAAATAAGCAAGAGGCAAGCAGCAGCACATTATAGTTGCCAGTAAGCATCTCCACATTTTGCTGAAAATTATTTCTTCTCTTGCATCCAACAGGTTTTCCTGCCTTTTAATTAACTAGAGAATGGCCTCAAAATTATTTTACTCAAAATTGCTCAGCTTTCAGATGGGGCTTCTCTACCACCCAACAAAACTTAAAAAGAGCTACCAAGAAAAAGGAATTGTTTCTGTTGAACAAGAAATAGAATCATAGAGTGGTTTGGGTTGGAAGGGACCTTCAAGATCATCTAGTTCCAACCTCTTGCACTAGATGAGGTTGCTTCAGCAAGCCTGGCCTTGGATGTCTCCAGGGATGGTGCCTCCACCACCTCTCTAAGCAACCTCTTCCATTGTCTCACCACCTTTATGGGGAAGAACTTCTTTCTCATGTCTCATCTAATCCTGCCCTGCTCTAGTTTCTCTTTGTCCTACTTGCCATGACCTGGCAAATAGTCCCTCCTCAGCTTCCTTGTAGCCCCTTCAGATCCTGGGAGGCCACCAGAAGCTCTCTCCAGAGTCTTCCTCTCCAGGCTGAACAGCCCCAACTCTCTCAGCCTATTCCTAAAGAATTCCTCCTGGTTCCTACAGAATTTTTAGAGGTCTTTCAGTGCTAAGCAGCACCACAGGGTGTGGAAAAGGTCCTGAAAGGGATGAGGAAGGATCCATCAGAGAACAAAAATGTCCTTCAGCCAGGACAGCCTCATAGTAGAGGCTCTCCAGCCCACACTAATCAACGTGGCCCTAGGGGAAAACTCCATGTTGTGCCAAATATAAATGCACACTGCTCACACCATTAGGTGCTTTGAATGCTCACATGAATAAAACATAGGAAATCTGGTCCATTTTATTCACAGAGTGTTTTGTAAAGGCATTCTAACGGACATAGGAAGTAGTAAAACAGCTATTAGAATATATTCTGAAGCCATTATGGGATGGATATGCTGCTGAAAGAAGGCAGGTTTTATGCTGGCCACCAAAAGCTTGGCTACATGCTTCCAGAGGAGATGGAGCCACAGATGGGAAGATGTCTGATGCATTGCCACAAAGTTATAGACAAGGCATCCTCTCACTTAACTTATGGAGACACATTTTATCAGTAAGGAAAACCAGCAGACTTATAAAAGCCATGACCAGAGCTAGCTTGTTTAGATTGAAAAAGAAGGATAGAGGTCTGTAAGTAAAGCTGGTACCTCTTTTGCAATTTTAGCATTGAACAAACTTGACACAACAACTGAACTCCATTTTTAACAGCACAATGTGTCAGGAAATGGAAACAAAAAGGGACAGAAAAGTACAAAAAATCTTATATATGAAAGGTGGGAGAGGCAGACACAACTCACACAGTGAATTCCACATCTCACAAAAAAGAAGTGAGACAGAAGGTCCTGCCCAGCCTGCAGGATCAGGAGCACTTTGTTCATGACCATTGTTCTTCACTGAATTCCACCCCATCCATAAATCTACATTTGCACCCAGCTTCCCATCCCTCTCCTCACTTTACTATACATGAACCACAAAAATTACTTCACTCTTTCATCTACTTCATTCCAAGTCAACCTAACTTTTCCATAAACCTCTGTGCCCCCAGTGATAGGCCACCCCCAGGGACATTCTTATCAGCTTTATGGGATTTTGGACACAGATGCTTTATTTTCTTCTTTTTCCCAAGCAATCACTGACTATGGCAAGTTCCTCTAGACAAGGATTCAGGATCCCTAATCTGTCCATGGTTTTGGATGCCATTTGGGCAGGATTTTTCATTGTTTTTGCAATAGAAAAATCCAAAGACACAGATTTAGAAGCACAGAGGCAAAATTATCCTGCCCAGTAAAAGTAGTAGAAACTCCTGATGGAAAAATTTAACAGAGTCTTTTTCAGGGAGTAGCTACTTGCTGGGATATATTGAAGATTTGATTCATTATTTAGTGCACTGTAAATTTAACAATACTGTTTGGATAAAGCTAGTGGTTCTTCCACTCTGATGGAAGAGATTTCTCCACCCTAGAGAAATGAGATATTTCTGCTGCCCAAAGAGGAGGGATATTCAGCCTGTTTGCAATCAAAAACCACCAGGGATTGCTTGCCAAGTTTACGAATCAGAGTTAAAAGCTTACATGGGCTCCAGAGGTGCAATTCTCAGTTCCCATTAGTCAAGGGGAATCTCTCTCCTGACTGCAATAGGTGGTGGGTCAGAACCCTGAAATCAGAGAGGCAGGATTTTTTTCATTTCCATCATTCCTTTCAAGAACTTCTACTCTAGTGACTCAGTGTAGCTTCATGCAAAGGATGCAACGGATGCTGGTGCCAACTGACAGTGATTTGATTTGGATTACATAATCCTCTAAATCATTATGTAAATGAGGCCAATGGAAGCAAGAAGGCAGAGAAGCCAAGGATTTTTCACTGGTTTTTGGGTTTTTTTAAACACCTTTAAGGCTAGCACCAAGATTGCCTCCTTCCAGCTACTACGTTCTACTGGTAGGTTTGCAGAATTAAACTTTATTTCTCCTGACACTAAGAAAAACCTGAAGTTTAAGCAAATAAGAGGGAGCATCTAAAGAGAAGTGAACATGGATGATTTCAGAGGTATGTGCATGAGTAACATAGCCAAAATTCACTTCTGGTAATGTCCCACAGATGACAAGCACACTTCTGAGAACCCTGTGGCTCTCCTGAATATTCTCTTCTGTATAATCTCATCTTTTTACATAGAGTTTTTTCAAACTAAATAACACACTGTACAAACAATTATTTTTCCAAAAGCCATGACATTTTCTGCTAATTAGCAACAATATAAACCATCCAAATAAAACTGCTGGGGACATTGCATTTATTAACAAGCTACATCCCAATATGCATTTATGTGTCAACGCTGCATGCTTGAGTGGTTGGTAATACTCAATTGGGCCTGAGGCACAATGCACTGGAAGCATACAATAGTGGCCCAGGATTGCAAACCCTGCTGCTGTGGCTTCTTGCTTAATTTAGCTTTTGGGGACCAAGCAGTCAATGAGTAAACCAAAAAATAATACATCAAGTGGCCTGTGAAAGAGAAACAGCTGATGACTGTATCAACACGCAATGTTTTCTAAATGGAAAAATGCTCCAGCTCTGGAATTTGGGAACTTGTTCACACTTCCTGAAAGAATGAATGCTATTCCTAAAAAAAAAAAATACAAAAAAAACCCCCACAGCTTTATTATTACTAACAGCAGCAATGAAGAGCAATTGCACCAGCAGATCATCCAATATCTTGAGTCCAACTCCCTCTTACTGCCAGGTTCTTCCCATGCTGGATAGATATCTTAGTACTGGGGCCAAGATAAGAGCCAGATTTTTTTCTAGAACTTTTAATTTTTCATCTGCTCTGTAAGGAGCTAATAGTTCCCACACCACGTGCTCCTATGTACATTCATCTTTACTCATCCTTCATCTTAGGATGGGTCTTACCCACTCCTCGGCTTAGACAGGAAAAATGATGCATTACAGGAATTTTCAGCTAAAAAAGTTGAATTTGATATACAGCACTTGTGACATAGCTTCATACACAGCATTGAATGAATCAACTAAAATCTAGCTTCTCTGATGCACTGGAACAGATTAGGCAAACCAAAGAGATGCAGGATGTTACACATTCAGGGAGAAGTAGACACTTAGGAAATGAGTCATCTGTCTTGTTTTCTATGTCTACTTCAGTGAGATAATCTATGCTTCAGACCCTAGAGAAGGTCTTGGTGATTCAATTTGTTTATTAGGACACCCAAATTTAGGTGCTGATAAGTATATGCAGGTAGGAGCCTGTGAACTGAGTATCTACTCTTATATATCTGGTTTTTGCTGACAAAGCAGGGGCTGAACCCAGACTGAAATTTTCCCCCCTCACTCCCAAATTCAGACCACAAAAGAATATGATCCAGACTATGTGTTGGCTTCTCATCTGCTTGACTTTCTCATAAAAACACACCAGCTACATGGTGGGAAAGGAGTGGAGTGTGGGACTGGCTCATCCCAGCACAGAGCAGGTTCTTAATACAACAGCTTCCCAGTGTTCATAGTTAATTTACAACATGAAGTATAGATCTTCAGCTTCAACAAACTGCCTCCATTTAATGCATCAATGACGAACACATTATTCCCAGGAACAAGATCACCCAGGTTATCCTCATACTCTCAAACTCACCAAGGACTCACAAATCTGAGAAACATCTTTTTGTCTGGTTTCTACCAATTCTAGGGATATTTAAGAATGTGGGAAAGCTAATATCTTTGAAAGCAGAGTGAAATAAATGCCAGTGACTCCTAGGGACAACAGAACAGCCCAAAAAAAGAGCTGAAAATGCTCAACAGCCAATTTCCAACTCCAGTCTAAGGCTTGTCTATGCAATATGTCAAAGCATATAGTGATTTTAAAGCAGAACAAGAAAGATAGCACAGTTCCTTTCTTCCCACAGAAGTGTTTAGCCTGGCTACAAACTAAACCTACTTCTCTTCCAGAAATATTCCCCAAACTTGTAGTACTTAACTTCAAAAAAGCTGTCTGGGATTTAGACTCTCTCTCACACATATCCACTGACAGACAGAGAGGACAGAAATGTATGAGGGGAAGAGAAATTCCATAGAATCATAGGGTTGGAAGGTACCTTCAAAAACCATCCAGTCCAAGATCCTACACTAGATAAAGTTGCTCAGAGCCTCATCAAGCCCGGCCTTGAATGTCCCAAGCAATGTCAGTTGGAGCCAGAGCCCCCAAAAGGAAGATGGAAGTGTGAAAAGGAGAGGGGAGCATCCGACTCAGGGGGGTGAACAGTCCCAGCTCTGCATTTGAAGGCAGTTCTGGAAAGAAGATGAACCCAAAGTGTGTTTCCCAAGGTGATGAGGAGGAGGCAGTGAGTGAGCTAAGAGGTGGATGGAGGTGATGGCACCACTAGACAAGTCAGAAAGACTTAGAGATGAGAAGGACCTGCCTGTTTCTACCAGACAGCAGAAAGGAAAACACTAAACCATCAATTCTTGGTATCATTACAGTGTGTGTTGGATAAAATGCAGGCAGTATCAGGAATTCTATCTCTGAGCTATCACAGAATCATAGAATAGTTCAGGTTGGAAGATATCTGAAAGATCATCGAGTTCCAACCCCCCTTTTATATTATCTCCCCTTTACTTAATAACCACCTCTGGTGGTTTGACCCAAAAATGAGGAGGGAGTAGTGAGAGAGCAGCTTGGTTGCCACGTGGCAGCCAGCTGGGGTTAATCTGGTACACCAACCCCTATGGAAACTGCTTCTTATTTGATCTCCAAGTCAGTGAGCTGCAGAGAAGTTAGAGATGATGTCCTGGAAGAAATGGTCACAGCAGAGCACATTTCAAGCTTTGTATTGCAGCCTTGGGCTACAACATGACTTCTCCTATCTCCCCTCTTTGTCAGCTCTGTTGCTTCAGGGGGATAGAGAGCCATGTAAAATGCTATGACAAAACAGAGAAGAGAGCCCACAAGCCAGCCCTAAGGTCCAAGCAAGGATAATATCTAGCCTGAAAGATCAGACCAAGAAAAGCATTGCTGATACTCACAGTTCTGACAATTCATAATATTCCCAGGTGAATCTTAAATTAATTTTAAGATCTGCACTAAGAATGAAAGGGGAAATCTCACTTCACATGATTAATATTTACTTTCAGAGTGGCTAACAAGAGTGTCCAGGATAGAGTTCTGCTTTATATTAACTCTCTTCTTCCATAACCCAGTGCCTAGTCTGCTTGTAATTATTAAGCAGAGGTGGGTCCATGCCAACCTCATGAGGTTCAACAAGTCCAAGGGCAAGGTCCTGCACTTGGGTTGGAGCAATCCCAAGCACAGACACAGGCTGGGTGGAGAGTGGCTTGAGTGCTGCTCTGAAGAGAAGGACTTGGGGGTGTCAGTGGATGACAAACTCAACATGAGCCACCAGTGTGCACTTGCAGCCAAGAAGGCCAACCAGATCCTGGGTTGCATCAAGAGAAGTGTGACCAGCAGGTCCAGAGATTTTGCCCCTCTACTGGGCTCTGGCAAGGCCCCACCTGGAGTTACTGTGTCCAGTTCTGGAGCCCTCAACATAAGAAGGACATTGAGCTGTTGGAGCAGGTCAAGAGGAGGCCACCAAGATGATGAAAGGGCTGGAGCAACTGCCCTATGAAGACAGGCTGAAGGACTTGGGGTTGTTCAGCTCGGTGAAGAGAAGGCTCAGG
>VZTY01007784.1:0-34218 GCA_013400935.1 Turnix velox
CAGGATTTCAGAGGTTGTTATTGGTACCATGGTGCAAGTATAGATTTTGCAGACTCTTTAGCCTCAGCCATGAAGAAGGATGTCATTGTACCCCATGGTCTGTACAGGCAAGAAGCAAGAGTAGAAAGAGGCAGGGTTTGTTAATTAGTGCCAACTTTATTAATTAGTGACTTGTTTAGACTCTGTTTGGCCACCTAGACAGAGTTGATGAACCAAATTCTATTTGGGTGTTATCAATCAAGTCATTCTGTCTGAGCATGGAGGTTGAGGAAAACCTAAATAATTGGGTTTGGATGAACTTCAGATGAAACTCCATGTTATCATTATAATTCCAGCTGAATTTCTGAATTTATTCTGATATTTTACTTCAGCACTGTGTTCTTAGTCTGAGTACTAGTAAAGAAGCAAGGGGAGGGTAGAATTTTGTGTGCTTCAGGGCAGGGATGAATTGTCAGTGGTCTAAAAATCTATTCACATAGTGTAGAGAATTTAGCACCAGTATTAATGATGCCTCTCATTTTTCAGTGCAAAGCAGATCCTCATTCATGCTCTAAAATATATATATTGTAGATCTATCTAAAACATATATCTGTATGTACTTTATCTACCTGTAATGTGTTTTATCAGATGGATGTAAGTAAACACATGGATCTGTGCTCTGAATCTGTGTTGCTAACTGAAACTTGAGGGTGTGAAAATGTGAGCACGTACCTCAGATTCTTCCAGATCCATGTAGAACAAATAGGCCTTCATTTTTAAAGGTCTCAGTCAGAAGACCAGATGTGGTGACTGCATGGCACTTAATTTTTCTTCCTTGGAACGATGAAGGGCTGAGATGACCTTGTAGTTTCAAGGAGTCTACAGCAGTGATTTCAAACCTGACACTTAGATCAATCACTAAATCATTCCCTTCAGCTGAACTGACTCATTGCCTATTTGCCCACCATGAAAAAAAAAAAAAAAAAAAAAAAGGCAAGGTCCTTCAAAGCCCCTCTTGTATTTCAAAGCCACTCCTGTGTAAAGCCTGTCCTACACTATATGGCATATAGCAGCCAACTTTTCTAGTATGGAAGCTGTAATTTAATAAGTGATTGCAAAAGCAGCAGGATTAATTAACCTGTGTCTCCTCCATGCAGTAAGCCAGTCCATGACTGCTCTGCCTACAGGATCTGCCAGTCTTTCCAATAAAACTCCTGCTTTATTTTCTCCCCCTCTCCTCAGGATGCTCCCCCTGCCCTTTTCCTGAATCCCCATCCATAGCTCCACATCTCATGTTCCTAAAATTACTCCCTACTGCTATGGCACATGGTTCCACCTCACTGACAACAGTTCTATGACCTCTCCCACTCTCTCTCTGTCCTCCCCCCCTGGAAGAGGTTGCCCAGAGAGGCTGTGGTTGCCCCCTCAATCCCTGGAGGTGTTTAAGGCCAGGCTGGATGAGGCATTGAGCAACCTGGTCTAGTGGAAGATGTCCCTGCCCATGGCAGAGGGGTTGGAACTAGATGATCTTTAAGGCTTCTTCCACCCCAAACCATTCTATGATTAAATTCCAAGGAGAGGATGATTTCTGAGCCCTCGATGCTGAAGGTGTTGTCAGATTTGGTTGAAATTGTTTAACAGATCCAGGACTGTCAGACAGGCTGATAACACACTTGCTTTATTTTTTTTCCTTAGAAACCAATCTCAAAAAAAAAAAAAGTGAGTTTAAGAGTGTAATTGATACAAGGTGTTGTGAGCAAAATAAGTGATACTGAACAAAATTATCTTTAATTTGATGTTGGATTGTTTTCAGTGAGACCTTTGCCAGTATTTCTTGAATCTCTCAGCAGATCATGTTCTCAGTACTGGCAAAAACACACTCCTGGCCTAATTTAGCAGATAAAAATGGCTTCTCAGCAGCAACAGACCACACTGCAGAGAACAAATCAGTGCAATGACTTCAATTAGAAATTCTGTGACAGTAAACCTAGTTGTATTATTTCCAACCCAGCCCAGCACACAAAGCACTCATTGTCCCTTGAAATTTCCTGTTTCCATAACACTGGTGAGGAAATATATGGGATATAGATAGACTCCTCTGCTGGGTGCACTCAGTGACATTCCCCTGCTCATCTTGAACAACCTGCTTTGAGTCCACCCTGGGGTGGACATGGGCAGAGGAGAGAGCAGTGAAAAATTCAGCTTCATCACACTGAGGGTGAAAAAAAACTTGAGCTGTGGCTGCTTAAAAGCTTTCAGTGCAGAAATGCAGTGCTGTGTCAGAAACCAAATGACTTCCTGACAAACTTCAATCCTAGCTCTGGCAACAATTTCCAGTTTTTTCTTGGAAGGGCTTTTCAGCTCCACACACCTCAGTTACCCTCAGATCAAGCAGATGTAGCCTTTACCTGCTCCACTTGGGTGCTGTGAAGTCTCATTAATTAATACTTGGAGATCCTAAAGTAACAAGTAACTGCCATGTATTATTTTTTTTATTAATTCCACACAATCCATTTTGATCAGACTCTTCAGCTGCAGAGCCATCAGGAGATCTCACTGCAGGCAGGTAATTTTTCCTATACTGAATTGAGCCCACAGGAGTTAATGACTGACTGCTAATAGGTTTATCCCATTAAATAAGGAGAGAAAGAAGGTTTTGCCTGATGTGTAAAAAGCAAAGAAAGAAAATACCCAAAGCAGAACCAGCTCCATTGAGTGCATGTGACCATCTTATGGCATTTATTAGAGCTAGACCCCAGGAAGGGGCAGAAGGTTTCTAATATTTCACACAGTGGATTTGGGGCTCCTCCACATTGCCTATTTTCAATTCACAGTTGGAGAAAGAAACCTCTATGAGAGCAAGCAATGAAATCTATCCTCTTGCTAGCAGAGAAGTTTTGCAAAGTAAATGTTTATAAACCTTTCATAGGAAGTTAATGATGCTTATTAAAACGTTAAAAGCAGCCCTTCACAACGACTCCCATTTTTAAGAGCAGTTTTACTATCACACTCTGCTCTCTGGATTAATGGGCAGCTTAGTTACTTATTTGGTTTACAGTAAACCTTGGCCAGATTTTACAATTCAGTTCATGAAATATTTAGTGGGTTTTGAAGTTGTAATCATTTATAAAGTCTGCAGTGTCTACAATATCTGTGAACTCTAACTTTAGCCCTCAGAATGATTCCTACCATTGATATCCTTTTCTGTGCTCTCAAAATCCCAACTTTCCTTACAGAATTACATTTATTTTATTTTTTCCTCTGAAATAAAGCCACTTCTAGGTCTGTGAAAGTTTCTATTTTATGGCAAATCACACAGAAGCTCAGGGCTGGAAGCAGGGACGTGCCATTCATAACTTCAAGGAGTTTGTGGCCAGACACACTTTATACATAAACAGACTTTATTTGAGGAAGGACAACAAACTATTATATGGCTGCAGTTGCCATCTGAGCAGATGAGGGATTAAACCTTGAAACTCTGCATATTTCTGGCTGTGGAAAATGCTAACAGTTAAAGTTAATGCCAAGTGCTAACAGTTTCTGGTTACTTTGAAAAAGCATCCCTAATTAAAGACCTGTAGAAGAAACCCAAATCTTGTTTATATACCATAAGTACAATTACACAAAAAGCATAAACTCCTTGACACCACTCTAGGCCTTACATATGGGCTTAAATTTAAATATATGTTGTTTACTATTTAAGAAGAGACTGTTGAATCAGATCTGTAGAAAGGGAACAGATAATTTTGGAGGGAATGATTTTAAAAGCTGCTAGAAAACACGTCTGCCAGTGTTTCTTTGTGTTGGTAGAGAATCATAGAAAGGTTTGGGTTGGAAGGGACCTTCAAGATCATCTAGTTCCACCCCCCTGCCATGGGCAGGGTCACCTCCTACCAGACCAGGTTGCTCAATGTCTCATCCAGCCTGGCTTTAAACATCTCCAGGGATTGAGGGGGAATCCACAACCTCTTCCACAGTCTCACCACCCTCACAGCAAAGAATTTCTTCCCTCTTCTCCCTGTTTTCCTCCACATTCAGTGTGTCAGTGTGTGTGGTCCTAGGTGGAGAGAGAGGGAACATGGAGGACAAAACTTTTTTTAAATAGAAGAAAAGAATATAGTTACAAACAAAAAAATTATCAAGGGATTCTAGTGCAGATGTATCTGCTAAAACTCCTTTTATGACTGGTAAATAATTAACTGGAGTTAAAAGATTTCAATTAGACTCCTTCTGCAGTGCAAAAGCAAGAACAAGCTACACTTGTTCTGCACTCTCTGTCATCCTGACATCCAGTTTACCTTTCTCTTAACTATCTCTCACTCCCAGACAAGTGTTCTATCACTACAGCAGGAATTGAAAAGTGATTTGTTTCCCAAGTACCCACATCACTTCACACAAGCCATTAGTGTAAGTATATATAATTATCTAAGTGTTGAGCAATTTGTCATTCCATGTTTATTTAGACTGTGATTTCAGCAGAACCAGGGAGGGCAAGGCAAGCCTGTTAAAACCTAAAACAAGAAGATGCTCTCATATTCATCAGCTTGGGGAGTATTTGATTTTAAGACAAATGCTGCACATTACACAGTGTGTAAAACCACTGGTGCTTACAGCACTGCAGCTGCATGATGGAGAGCTGAGAGGAAGGAGCCATGAGCTATGGAAAAGTGTGAGTTTACCCCAGCCTGCTTGAGTTTGGTCAAAGCAGGTCACCAGAAACTCAGATCTTATAAAATATCATGATATAAATTGTAGGGAAAGGGAATGGTTCAAAATCAGACAAGAGAAAACTAAGGTTATCATTAAGAGAAGTTCTTCAACACATCCAGAAGATAATTAAATGCTGTTTGTGAACTGACTTTGCTGTTTGTTAGCATATATATAATTTTTTAATATCTTAAAGGTAAAAAAGAGTTCACCTCAAAAGTATTTGGTGAAAAAGAGAAGTACAAGGGAAAGGAAAGTGTTTAAGGTCTAGTGGGAGGTGTCTCTGCTCATGGCATAGGGTTTGGAACTTGATGATCGTTAAGTTCCCTTCCAACCCAAATCATTCTATGATTGTTAACAGGAAAGGAAATTGTTAATGGCACAGGCAGATAAATACCATAAATCCCAACTTTTCCATCTCTGAGCTGTAATCAGACTAGATTTTTAAGGAAGAAATTTTAGCATAAGAAGCAGAAGAGAGAGCAAGAACCTGAAGGAGTATCTAGATGAGATTAAACTTGACAGAGGATGATCATTCTAGATTGTATAAGGAAACAAATTAAAGTAATCTCTGAGTAATTTTTGCAAACTTGAAGACTGGCAAATAATGACCACATCCTCTATTTCAAAAGCAAGGGGGAAAATGAAGATATGAGTGGAAAAATGAAGATATGAGTAATTGCAGACACTTCAACATCCACAAATATTCTAAAATTAGCTACAGGGATTTGTTTTCTTCATGGAAGAAAATAATAGTATTAAAATACGGGTGGAAAAGGAGTTGTATCAAACCAAGCCAGTTCCTTTCTTTGTTGGTGATTCAGAGAGTGGTACTTGGGATCTATCTTTCATGAAGAATCTGTTATTTTCTAGCATTGATTTCTCAAAGGGTAGTGGAAAAGTGTAGTCCTCATATGATGACTATAATGGCAGCACACAGCTTGTTAAAAGATTCTCTCAAATAGTAGGGAATTTCAAGTGTATCTCTACAGGGACCTGTTCTACACTTCACTCTGGTGTTATTTTTGCTAGTATCTTGAGCAGTGAAATACAGAATATAGTTACATCTCTTGTGGATGATACCAAAAGACAGGAGTTTGGCTGCAAGCACTTCAAGAGACACAACTGTAATTCCAGCTCCACTTGATACATTAGAGAAATGGCTCGGTGTCAACAAGACTAAAATGAGGAGGTGCAGCCAAAAAACAGAGCAGTTGTGAAGTTCAAAATACATGGTAGGAGTTCTAATGGATTACAGTCCGTGTTATAAGCAAGGAATGTGATGCTGTTGCACAAAAAAAAGAGATTACTCTTGTTTTGGAGTGTAGTAGCAGAAGTTTGATATTAAAAATGAGAGCTATCTTATTTCTGCTATGAATATTTATGCTCTGATAAGTATAGCTGAGGTTTTGGCTGTTATATACTTCTGGGAGCCACACTCTAGAAAAGTCATGTACATTTAGACAAATTTGTAATAGGAGAAAGCATAACATATGAGAAATGGCCCAAAAAAGATAGCAAAAATTAGTTTAACTTCTGAATTCTGTGTGTTCAGAACATGCAGTAGTTTATATAGAAGCACTGAGGGTGGTGAGACACTGGTTGCCCAGAGAGGCTGTGGATGCCCCCTCAATCCCTGGAGGTGTTTAAGGCCAGGCTGGATGAGGCATTGAGCATCCTGGTCCAGTGGGAGGTGTCCCTGCCCATGGCAAGGAGGTTGGAACTAGGTGATCTTGAAGGTCCCTTCCAACCCAAACTATTCTATGGGTGCAGTAAACTCCTTAACCAGCAATTTTTAGAACAGTTTGGGATGATTTAAGTACTCTTGATTCTTCCTTCATGCAGGGAGTTTGACTAAGTGCTCTCTTGAGATCTCTTCTATCCTTGTGTTTCTGTGATTATCATTTATATGGAATTTCCCCAAAAAAATGGGTCATTCTGTTACTTTTTTATATATTCAATGTAAATCTGAGAGTGGTGAATAAATCCAGCTGGAATTTTATTTTTATTTTTTAACTCTGTCTATAATCATGAAGTGAAAGACAGAGTGTTTCCAAGATACACTATTTATTTCAATTAAAATTTAAAAGAAACATAGATATTGAAATACTTATTACTGTTTCTTAAAGTCCAGGAGCTAAGAGTTTTATTTCACTAGGATGCTGGAAAGCCATAAGTTATTTCCTCCTCTTTACACAATAAAAATTGCTGGCAGTTGGCAGTTCTCTTTTATTAATATTTCTTTGTCTGACTATGATTTTTTGAGCCTGAGCTGTTTGCTCTAGCTTCACTAGATCATATTTGCTCCATATAAGCTATTTAGACAATGGTGACTCCATCTTCACATCTAACAGGAAAAGAAAATTCTAATTTTTTATTGTACTTCTTACACCTTTGAGTGAAAGATTCTTTTGTCCTTATGGGAAGCTCACTTCATCTGGGTTTGGAGGGTTTTCTGCAATTGAAAACTCTTATTTTTTCTTGTCATCCATATGAGTAGGACACAAGCCTTCTGCTTTCTAGTTACATGATGACACTGATGTTTTTTTCTTTTCTTGGTAGAAAACAGTGTCCCAAGTACTTTAAATTTAGTCTATGGATTGTGGACACAGCCAGAAAACCACGTGAATACACAACTGATACTTAATTTGGTGTAGGGTCCTTAGGAAAATCTTCTTGTTTGTGCCAATGTGTAACTCAAAGGAAGAAAAACTGAAGTTGAATCTCCCAAACCATGCAGTGAAACAGTTAAATCTGTGTGTAGCCTTAGACTTCAGTTTAGGAATTAGTACTTGGGCTGATTAAAACATGCTAAAAGCAGACGCTGGTGGGATTTTTTTCAAGCCTGTGTGCTTATTAAAACCAGAGAGCATGTGAAACAATTATATAGTCCCTTAACTAACAGTTTATCTTGCATGAAGGAAAATACCATTATATCAGTCTTGATGAAACCTAATTGCTATTTGACTGTGATCACATTAACTGCTTTGTACTGCTGGAGTTAGACTTTAAAGGTGAATTCCTGGGTGCATTAATAAGCTTAGTTTCTATCAGAGTCTCATTGAGGAGAAGTATTTTGTGAGTTGTGTTGATCAAACATGGTTTTGATCACTTATATTTGGCTTTAGATTTGATTAAATTCTACAGAAGTCATCTTTCTGACAACAACCTTTTTTTTTCTTGCTCACACTCACAAAAAAGAAATCCCTGGATCCCAACTGTGCCTGTAATGAAGGTGAATTGTGTTTAATGACTTAAAAAGTGCTATTTTGTGCTTAACAGTTTACATATTGCAAATTACCCTGTAAATACTCTGTTTCTAGATCAAATTAATTGTATAACAAGTTGAGCTGAGAGGCAGTGAATTTTCTTTGCTGTGTTAGCTCAGAGAGTTTGGCAGCTTTAAATGTTTTTCTTAAAATCCTACTCACAAGCTTTATCTAACTGCCATATAAGCTCTTGAACAGTGACATGGAGTAGGTGATGGATGTGGACATTGCCACTTGGTATTTAAAACAATAAGCTGGTGTGACATTTAGTGGACTTTGACTTGCTTGCCTTTCTTAATAAAACCCTGCACTGGAAATCACACCATTTTCACATTTTATACCTAGAATTCATTAAAGATGGCTGCCTGAGTTAAGCTCACTTCTAATTACTGTGGGCTTACGTGGAGTTATCCCTGATTATACCTTGTGTAAATGCATTTTTTACTCTCCAAAACTTTTTCAGAGTCAAAACGCTCAAAAACACAGTTGTACTTGGAGATCAGGAGAAATAAGAGATGCAAATGGAAGGGGAAGTGATATTCCCATCCTTGGGAAGCAAGGGGCAAGACAGACATTTTGCTTCCTGAGCCCTTGTCCTGTGCTTCACCAGCTCACCATTCCTTCTGCTTTAGCAATATTTTTGTGCATTTTATCTTTTTCCAGGGCTCAGTTGTTTCATTTTAAAGTAATAATGAAATAAATAATCATAGTCAAGATGATAGGTAGACATGCAAGGTCAAAGCATCTTTTGGTTGCCCCTGGTATGAGAACTTTTGGTTGCCCCTGGGCTTTGAGGGTGTCTGGGTGAGCTGGTGGGAGTGAACTGATTACCTGCTCAGGATTGGGACCTTGAGTGCTTCTTGCTTCTGGGATAAAACACAAGTTGCTGTTGAGGGGGGTTTTCCTTCCTCTTTTTTTTTCTTTTTCTTTCCTCATTCCACTGAAATTTGGTGGCATGTAACTCTTTTCCACTTTAACTCCTGGGGAGATTTGTTTTAACTAGTACTAGATGACTAGAAGCAGGGAGTCTTCTGGGGCTGAGTGAGAACTGAGATGTGAGAAGCCAGATTTAAGTGATTTAGCTGAGGTTTGAAAATCTGACCACTGCTTTGGAACCTGAGACTGGCTCATGTGTCTCTCTCTGATCTGCTTTCATCCAAGGATCTGCAGTGTGCCCCATTGTTTAAGGGAGTTAGGGCAGTGTTGGTCATCCATCAAGTGCTTTCTGTGAGTTTATTTCCCCTGGATGATGCAAATGTGCTTCACAAAAGAATCTGTTTTCCTTTTAAGAAGGAACCAAAGTCAGTTGTGCTCACTGTGTGTGGCTCCACAGTTTCATAATACCTCCCTCCCTCCCTGTTTTGTAGCTGAACCTCCCTCTCCTCGCTTTGTGTGATAGTGAAGCATTATCTCCTTACTGTCCTTGTCATTCCAGCAAGGAAGTGGAGGTGTGGGGTTGCCAGGTGAGGCCAGGAGGCTGTTGATCTTTTCCAGGAGCTTGCAGTTCTGGGCACTCAGATTGAGGTTAATTCTCCTGAGATCAGGCAGACCAGAAGGCTTTTATTTCCACTGCCCAGCAATAGTGGATAATGGAAAATCAGCTGGGTTCTCCCAGTGCCAGGGCTGAATTTTTGCTCCTAAGCAATCCTAACTATCTCCAGGAGCAAATAAAACACTCCCAAACTTTTCTGTGGCTGAACTTCCAGATTTTTTGCCCACATCCAGAACTCTCTGATTGTGAAAACACTTGACTATTTTCTTCACAAAGATTTTGAGTGTCTTCTGTGCACTTTGTAAAATAGAAAAGAAAATGTGATAAAAAATAAGTTTAAAAGTACATTGAGAGTTGTAATTACAGAACCTGACTCTATTTTACAGGATCATGTTAAAGTATTTGAGGGGGAGTTTGTGGGTTTCTTCTTTTTATTGTATTTAAAACCATCCATTGCAGTTAGTCAATCTATACCCACAACCAGAATGACAACTGGAGGCAACAACTTCTGTTTTAGCTGCTGTGCAAATATCTTCAGTGAATAATAATTAACTACAGGTTTATTACACATTAATGGTGTAGCAATCCATGTTCTTTCTCTCTTTACCCTATTCACAATCTTAGTACTTTTTGTCTTCTCTGATTAAATAGCAATTTCTATTAGATTTGTACTTTCTTTTACTGGGTGAGATTATATTCTATAACTGCTGGGCTCCTGCCTCATTACACATGAAGTTTATAATTTTTAAAAATGTATCTATCTCCAGCACTGTTTGCTATGATAATCCTTGACCAAAATAAGAAACAGCAAACACAAATGTATTTTTCTTTCTTCTTTCTGTGTAACTGTGGTCTGGGAGCAAGGCTGTTATCCCATCTACTAGTCTGTAGCCTCTAGATCTGACTTTCAGATTAAGTAAAAGAAAATAGGAATTCCTCTGCACAGAATCTGCTTTTAATTTAAAAAAAAAAAATTCCAGTACACTTAGTGTAATCTAGTTTTGCAAATAAAGTGTGTTCAGTTTGTTCAGCTTATTACTACTTTGAGGAGTGTCATGTGGCTGCCTCTGAATCTTCTTTCTACATAAAGAGTATGATATTTCTCATGTTTTACATTTCACTGTTGCAAAGAGGGAGGGACCATTCCTAATTCTGCAAAGCAGAAGACCAGGTGAACATGATATTTAGCAGCTAATGGAGTTTCCTCAGACCATTAGAAATTGATACTTTTTTTCTCTGAAAAGTACCATTCAGAGGTGTTGAATGCAAACATGAATCAGCCTCTGTCCTGAGTATTTTCTGACTATTCACTCAGTTGGCCTTTTCATTGCTCCTCTGCTTTTAAATACACATTTTGGACTCTTCGGTTCTTCTGTTTTGCTGGTTTTTTTCACAGATTCTCTGAACAGATGGTGACTCATTGTGTGTGTGACAATGGTGGACCCTGGTTCAGAAAGCACAAGTGAAGCTTTTCTTGTGCTGTTTGTTTGGGAAGGGCAAAGTGAAGTGATAAAGCTGTGAAAACCAAAAAGCCATGGACTTTTTGTTGTCAGGGTGTGTGTTGGCACAAGACTATGTAAGAGAAACAGGCTTCAGGAAATATTCCTGAAGGTAAGGGGCAGGAAACAAATGAAGGGTGCATAGGCTGGAAATATCTGAGGGCACTGGGCAACTCAGAAGTTACAAGAATGAAAACCAGGCAAATAAAATCCAGACTAGAAAAGGTGGTATAACTGACTACAGAGCAGCTCTCAGCTCTTGAGGAACCTAAGGATAGTGGGAATGGGAACTGGAGGAACAGTTGTTGCTCTTCATGTTACTAAAATCTCACATAAAATTGACTATTTGAGGATGTTTGAACCATCATAAAACAGATGAATTGCTGAGAGCAGTGGAAGGGTTTCTGGCATGACCCTCCTTGTGATAGCTACAACTTGCTGGCTGCAGTCTTGGTGAATTCCAAGGACTACAAAGACCTTGGGTCAGTTGCTTTCTGCTTTCCTGTGAAAAATTGTCATTATTCCCAGTCACTAATTACTACTCATTTACTGGTAGGCACTGACAAACAAATGTAGCAAGGTTTCTGACCAATCTAAAAAGAATAAATGCCAAATATCACTGTATTTGGAGATGCAGAAGATATTTTGGTCAGAGCCATAATATCATTATTGCTGGTTGTGTCCAGCCCAGCAAGCAGGGGTCACTTGAACCATACAGCACCTTCTTGTTGACATGGTGGGGTGAGCAATTGTAATTCCAAGAGCAATTTGCTACCAGAGACCTGCCATCATGGTGTGGGACAGAACGTAAAAGCTTATCAGAGTGAAATGGATAAGGAGCACGTAACTGAACATCCTGGTGAGGAAACTTGAGATCCAGATGTGAAATGAGCTGTTGGCATCTGATCTTTTTTAAAAGTGATCTGAATCTAAATCCAGGAAGTCAACAACACCCTAAATACTTAGAGGTTGGAATCTTTTGATGTATCATCTCATTTTTCAGCTCCAGTTGTAACAAATAGCAGCAGAAGAAAAGCAAGGAGAACTTTGCTGGCTGCTCATACTGCTGCAGAGCATCAGCCCCCTGTTAAACAGTGGGTATTGAGCTGAAGCTGAACCAGGAAGGAATAAGATTATAGAAGTGCTTCCTATAAGAATGGCAACTTCAAAAGGGAGCTTTCCATGCACACAGAGTGAAGAAGGTGCAGAGTAAGTAGAGACTTTTGTAGGGCCTGCAAATCCCTTAAGGATTCCTCACTTTGAGCTGACCTGAATAAATGTGGCAAACAGAACTCCTTGCCAGGACTCTGTGTCCTTCCTCTGTCTGCCTGTGACTTTCCATTCAGTTTACTGGGTTGGTTTTTCTTTTCCTTAAAAAGATGATGGTGGCTCAGCTCCTGGGAGAAAGAGCTGATACTAGTTATCATTTTATCATGGAACACAGCTGCTCTGAATTTTAATAGGTGAGTCTTCTGCATCTGCAAGTGCCATATGGCTGCAGCTTCAGGAGTGTTTTCCTGCTCACATCTCTATCAGGTAGCTGTGGAATGGAAAGCTGCCACTTCAGCAAAGGCACTTAAAACAGGCAAGCTGGGGGGGAAGATACACTGTGTAAACACACTGTAGTTAATGTCAGGTATCTTAAGGTGTGCTTAATATAATCTTTCTGTCTTTGCATTTGTGTACAGTAATATCCTCTAAAGCTCTGTGTGCTATAGATGAAGTACTTGCAGGGTGGTGCCACTGATAACTGAGATCTTTAGTTAGCAGGAAAGGTCTTTGGTCAAGCAGGAAAGCTCATCTAAGCCTGCAGCTTCCCCAGAAGGGAAGCAAAGTAACCAGAGGGTGCATTTGAGCTGCAGTGACTAGAGCTGTAGCAACTTCACAGTCTCAGGCAGCTGGGAAAAAAAAATAAATAAGGAAATAAGCTGAAATAGTACACTTGAAAAGGTTATGTAAATAGTCTTACCAGCAGATCCTGGCCCCTGGGGCTGCTGGGCTGCTGCCCATGTACTTGTGCACCCTCCTCCCCTCCTAGGAAATGGCTGCTCTTTTTAGAATATGTTTGCCATTTCAATCACATCTCTCTGCTGTTGCATAAAAACAGGTATTGAATTTTCTCACTGTCTCAAAAGAGGAGATAGCAGCATCCTCTGCAGTACTTGGGATATTTGAAAACAATTACCTGTGGCCTTTATCAGGATGTTTACAGCTCTGGCTCCAAGAGTCAGAGCCACTGGAGATGTAGACATGGAGGAAAAGACAGTGATTTCTGCCCAGGGGTGGGGGGAGCAAAGGAGTTATTCCTCTAAACTTTGACCAGGGACAGTAAATGTTCCCCACCCCATTTATTGCCAATGGGAGACTTATCCAGGTAGGCAAAATCTGCATGGACCTGTTCCATGTAGGTAGAATAAGATAATAGTGGGGATGACACAGTGAGCAGCACTGACATAATGACATATGGTTATGGCTGGTGTGTATCTCTCTCAGCTGTATGTGCTCTGAGGCATAAAGAGGATAAGTGACTTGTACAAGGCCATGGAGCAGATCAGTCATGGAGCAAAAACCACAGAGGCCTTAAAAGCTAATTATCAGTCAGGAGACAAAATCGTTACTTGGAGAACTCTCCTTTTTTTTTTTTTCTTTCTTTTTTTCCTTTTTATTTTTCACTTGTGGCTTTGTTCAAACTCAGAATAAGCTGCATCTTTCAAAGACATAATGATGTCCTTTTTCCCCCACCTGCCCTCCCAAGGTACTTTGTGCTGTGGCATAATGTCAGTTTGCATAATGTTAAAGTTAAATAATTTCTAAATGTGAAATAAAATTAATCAAGAGAAAAAATTTCTAAAATTGGGTGGCTGGGGGGAGGTAATGAGAAGTCTTTGTTGTTGGGATTCATTTTGGCATTTTAATTGCCATCCTCTTCCTTGAGTAATTGGGTGGTGAGACATTGCAACAGGTTGCCCAGAGAGGTTGTGGATGCCCCCTCAATCCCTGGAGGTGTTTAAGGCCAGGCTGGATGAGGCACTGAGCAACCTGGTGTAGTGGGAGGTGTCCCTGCCCATGGCAGAGGGGTTGGAACTGGATGATCTTTAAGGTCCCTTCCAACCCAAACCATTCTATGGTTTGACACTCTCTATTTCTTCCTTTTTAAGTGTGATCTGGTGCCTAACAAGTGAGCAGTAGGAGTGGCATGTGGTAGGAGTTCTGTAAGGCAAATTCTAATTTTTAGAATACTGGGAAAGAAACCTACTCAGCTGTCGACTGTGAGCTGTAGCATATTTGAATCAGTGGCTGCATCTATAAGTGAAAGGGGGGAAATAAAACCAAAGAAGTTTTTGCTGTCCTAAAAGAGAAATCCCAGTATGTTTGAATTGAATAAAATTATGAGGACTAGCTGTGACCTTCTGGGTTGTGTGGAAAAGCTGAATGGATAAAAAGCTAAATTCAAAATTGATCAAGGATGATAGAGAGCATCATCCTCCTAATGTTCCTTTTTACTGTGAGGATGGTGAGATACTGGAAGAGGTTGCCCAGAGAGGTTGTGGATGCCTCCTCAGTCCCTGGAGGTGTTTAAGGCTGTGCTGGATGAGGCATTGAGCATCCTGATGTAGTGGGAGGTGTCCCTGCCCATGGCAGGGGGTTGGAACTAGATGATCTTTAAGATCCCTTCCAAACCAAACCATTCTATGATTCTATGTTTGTAGTTATGGGGTAGCTGATCCAAGAAAGGATTCTTAGAGTGCAATGAGCACAATTGAACAACATGAGTGCAGAATTTCTGCAAGAGGTGCTACATGGCACCTGTAGAGGCTCCAGAATTTGAGGAGATAAAGCTGACAATGAGCTGTGCCACCCAAAGGGAAGAGGCAGGAGGAGGCTGGAGGGAGGAGGGGGTTGTCTTCCACTTATTCCCCTCCCCTCAGAGGAGGAAAGCACTGCACCTCAGCAGTCCATGTAGAAATGTGCAGTTGCTCCACCCCACACTGCTCACTCTAGCAGCACTAATGAGCTCCAGAAGGCATTTTGCTGGCTGAGGAGCTCTGCCTTTGCTGCTCTTCCTGGGCGTGCATTTTTATACTCCCTCCATCAAGCAATCAAAGGCTGCCCTGGCCTTTGTGACTCTTCTTGGGACTAGGATATTGGTGTAACCAGTGGCTTCTTTGCAACACATCTTTCAAGTCCAGTGGTTTGGCTATTTTTCCTCCCTGCATTTGGGAATGTCTGTGGTTTTCCCTTCCCTCCTCCCCTTCCCCAAGCGAAATGCTGCTTCATCCCTTGCCTGTAAGCTGAGTGATGTTCCTTACTGGAATAAGCCACATCTTTAAACAGGATGAATCCAGACTCACAGCTGGCATAAATCTCCACTTGGGAGAAGCTGTGCTGATCTTCTGCTGCTGGGTTTCTGCCTTAATGTCTCTTCAGGACACAAACAGCAGTGAGCTCATCAGTTAGGAGTGGCCAGTTTGCAAGAATACAAAAAGCTACTGTAGTTCACACACGCAGAAAATCTCCGGGTGGAAAAGAGAGTTCTTACAAGCAGGGGATTTTCCCTGCTGGTTAGGGGTTTTTTCTTTCTTCCTTTCTTTCATGGAAAGAAAGAGAAGCTCTATTTTAGTACAGCTACCACAAAAGAATTCAAAGATTAATACAGGGTTTTGGCAAAAAGCTCTGTTTGTCCACGTCGTTTGTGGGCACCAGCACAAGATAACATTATACCAGTCAGAAAAGGGACACCAGGAGTTACTAATCAGTCCCACTGATCATACTTTCCATTTCAAATAATGGCAGCTGGGCTGGTTGGCACACTGCTTCTATAAAAATAAAAAAAATTAAAGCTTTCACTTTCCTTGGATGGCAGGCAGAAGGAGCAGTGACTATGGTTGCCCTCTGCTGTGATGTGACATCCCCTTGAAAGGTCAGGTTCTGTTTCTGGAATCTGTGCTGGTTACAGCCTGAGTTAGAAGAAATGGGAACAGTTTCCCTTACACCAGCACATCCATTTCAGGCTGAAGCCATCAGCCTTACTGCAGTGTGCCTGTTGAATGGAGAAGGGAAGGATTCTGCTTGTATCTCTCATGTGGTTCTGGTTTTTGGCCAAATCTGAAGACAGTATCTTGTGTCCCACATGGGTAGTGTTGTGCTCTTAGCTTTTGTTTTGGCTTTCTCAGCCAGTTCTGGGCTGCAGACCTCTCCCTCCCTGCCCTTCCCTGGGGTCACCACTTGTGGCTGTTGCTTTCTCTACATCTGTGTTTGCTCTTGTTTCTCTGAAACACCCTCGGGGGCACCAATGCAATTGTATAAAAATTCCAGATTTGAAAGGTCCTCAAAATGGCATCTGTTTTCCTGTAGGAACATCTCCTCCATTTCTAACCCTCTTACTTATTAAAGGATCTTGTTTTTCCCCTCCCACTAAGAAAGAGAGTTCAGACCTCTGCCCACTTTAACCACCTCTGTAGGTGAAATTCTTGCCAGAGCAGATTTCTCTGTTGGAATCCTTGCTCAGGAGCAGTGTTGGTGAGGGTTGTGTCCATCCCCTCGTTAGGCTTATGGCAGGTTGTGAGGAATGTCAGACTCTCATCAGGACACGGTTTGACACTTTTTAACCAAGCACCATCCAAATGTGACTGAACTAATGACTCGTGAATGGCTTCCCTTGCCCTCTGGCTGCCACAGCACCAGCGCCAGGCTAGAACAGCAGAGGGGAGGGAGGAGAATCTGGCAGAAACGTGATCAAGTTTTTGTTTGCTGGGTTTGGTGGGGTGAGTTTTTCTGCCAGCTCAGCTTTCCGAGCAGGTTCAACGTGGGGTTAGAGAAGTGCAAGGTTTGGCTGGAGCCAAAATGACAGAAGTAGGTGCCAAGGGTGGGGAGCAGGGTGAGGCACATCATTAGTCTGGCTTAATTGCACGCTGGCACACCATGCTGCCCTGCCACTACTTCAGGTGATGGTCCTTGTAGCTGGGGAGATGGTGTCAGCCCTTCTTAGGACAAGCTGGTGAGATCTCCTGCTGCATCACTGCCTGGAATGGCCCAGGATTCACCCCCCACCCCACACTTTGGAGCCTGGCCCCAGCTTTTGCCTTTTTAACAATAGCCTAATACCAGTGAGGAATCTTTTATGTCAATAGGAAAGCGTTTTTTCTTCCCAACAGGCAGGGTTTGAGGGAGTCCCACCCAGCAGGGAATTCCTGTTTCATCAGGTGCTGGAAGGTTTGCTGGCTTTAGTGCAGGCGTTGCCTGTTCCTGGTGTGGGACCTCAGCACTCACTGCAACCAGCACAAGGATCCACCCAAGGTAAATAGACTGGAAAGTCTGTGACTCACAACGTGTGATGCCTTTGAACTCTATCTCTTTGTAATTTCTGGCAAATGGAGGAGAGAGATGACCGGACAAAAACAAGTGGAGAGAAGAATGTATCTTTGCTTTCCACTAACCCGTTTTCTCCCTCATCATCTGCCAAGAGTAAACTTGAGTTTATAACAGAAAAATAAATCTAGCCAGGCAGAGAATTGTTTTTAAAATGAATTTCAGTCGAAAGAAAACACCGCCTTATTGCAGATGTGTTTTTAAGATATATTAGCAGGAGAAATTAGACCTTTTGAGTAGAAACAAGAGATGGAACAATGGCAGAGAGCAGAAAGAGCTTATTCCACAATTGAACCTCTCAAAAATGAGGATGAATTTATAGCTATTGTAACAGGTTGCTCAGCTAATGCTTTCCTGGTGGAAATGTTAGCAATGCTAGCAGTTTAATTAGGCATTTTGTCATGTTTCACTCATCACTGACCCTACCTGAACTCAAGAAATGTCACTCAAGCAAAGCTAGATCCAGGGCTGGAACACCAAGCCAGGTGGAGAACCCATAGAGATGGAGATTTCATCGTCCATTCTGCAAAGCCACCAACTGTGCTGGAGGTGTGCTCTGCTCCTTGGAGATTTTGAGACTGTCACTGCTCAGATTGTAACTGGTGTGGTGACTGTTGCCCCTTCAGATGGGCCAGCACCATCACCAGGGAGTGATGCTTCAGTGACTACAACCTGGCTACTACTTTGAATTTGGAATCTTCCCTATGGGATACTAGTGGAAAGGTGTTTTTATTTGCAATTAGGTGGAATTCAGACATTCAGTAGCATTACACTTTCTTTTTTTCCCCCATTTTCTTCTTCTTTCTTTCTTCTTTGCAGTAACCACATTGAGGAAACTGGTTCATCCCAAAATAAAAATAGAAAAATTAAACCAAAACAATAACAAAGAACCAAACCCAAATAAAACCCACAACCACCACCAAATTTTGCAGACAGGTCTTATTTTAGTTGGTCCTCTCTAACTCAGGGAGGTTGTGAGACCACCCCAAGGAGAGCTGCTGGTAGCAATTGCTGCTGCCTCTTGCTGAGCAGACTCCAACACCACCACTGTCCCAGTCAGAGCTCCAGGGATGAGCAGATGTGTTCCTTTGGAAGTAATCTGAAACATTTGGCTCACAGGGATGCTGATCAGAGCAACGTGGGCTTGTGGTAGAGTTCTGGAATAAATAGTCACAGTATAAAGGAGAAAGCCTGTGCTGGTAAAGGAAAGCTTTATACCAAGGATAAAAGAGAGTGATTGTTTTTCAAGTGTCCTCTGTCTGAGGACAGGTCAGGGGTAGGATTTTTAATAGGATATGTGATAACAGGACTAGGAGTAATGGATGTACATTGGAAGAGGGGAAATTCAGGCTGGAGATAAGAAAGAAATTCCTTACTGTGAGGATGGTGAGACCCTGGAAGAGGTTGCCCAGAGGTTGTGGATGCCCACTCAATCCCTGGAGGTGTTAAAGGCCAGGGTGGATGATTTAGCAACCTGGTGTAGTGGGAGGTGTCCCTGCCCATGGCAGGGGGATAGGAACTAAATGATCTTTAAGGTCCCTTCCAACCCAAACTGTTTTACCCTGGTTTATTTATGTTAAAGATGTAACTATGTACATGTTGATGATGCTGTGTCTCTGGATTTTTTTCTTGCAAGAAACTGACTTTCTTTGCTTATATCCTTCACTGGTATTCATGGAGCTAACCATCCTTTACTGTTCAGCATCATGTTTTCCTTAGTCCAGCCAGATGAGTAGCCTTTGTTGTTTTACCTGCTAAGGAGTTGCAAAATTCTAAGCAAAACACACGTGAATGCTGGGCTGGTTTTCTTTTTTTTTTAAATTTGAGACACAGAAGCTGTTGTGCAAAACAAACACAGCTTTTGAAATCTCTTAATCAGCAGAAAATACAGAGTGGAAATTAAACTATTGACCATGATGATATTGGCTTCACTGTGATAGGTAGATATTCTATATGTAAAAAAATTTTCTTCAGATTCTTTGCAGGCAATAACTGAGTTCTTCTCAAACTAGAATGTCTTTTTTTGGCTGCTTAACTGTCAGAAAAATAATGTAATTTGTGCAGACAGTTGTGAATCTGTTTCTTCTTGAAGGCTTTCTACATGTTCTTGTTCCTAAAGTGTTTAAACTTGCACAGAAAACTTGTCCTAAAAGCTCAATTTTGTTTTTGAGGGGGGAAACTCAAATAACTCTTCTTCAGGAATATCTTGTAGAACACAATTTCATTGTGCATAAGGATGTTAGATTGCAACAGCTTGCAACTCTTTGCTATTGAACAATGCTTTGTGGTATTTTATAAGCATTTCCAGTCTTGAAAATTTAAAAGACATAAAGCTATCACAGACAAGAAGGCCTGTTGCTACAAGATTTATTTGAAAACATAAGAAAACACAGACAAGGGAGTTAATTTGGTAGTGTGGTTGGTGTTTTTTGGTTGTTTTAATGCTGCTTGAAGAGGACCCAAGTTTGAAAATCCTTTGAAATATTAGGCATCTGTGAGTTTCTTTGCTTTTTTTTCCGTGTTCTTTTGTATCAGTCTTAATTTGAGTCTCAACTGCAAAGCTTCAGATACTTTTTTCTCCACTTTTGTATCTTGTGAAATCTGCTTTCCATTTCAACACTTTGAATCAAAAGTAAAAATTTTATATGTCCATCCTCCCAAATGCTGGGATCTTGCCAACATTGTGAAAGTCTACATTCCCCACACCCTTTCCTATTCTATTTAAATCAGTCTCATTTTCAGAAGTGGGCAGGGTAAGTGTAAATGCAGATTGTCACTTCTAAAGAGCTGTGAGAAAGAACCAGAGTCAGGCTTCCAGCTTCCCTTGTAGGTTCAAAGACTTGACCCCAAATCTTCTAACAATTTGATTAAGATATTCACATTATGAATGTTATTTCTGAGTCAAGGTCTGATAGAAATGATTATAAAAGGTCTGAATAAGTCTGTTTTGACTGAAGGCTTTCTTTGGGTGCTGCTGAATCAGATTTCCTCTTTTGAAAAATGTGGTGAAGTTCAGAAATTAGAGATTATTATAATGTCAAGAATTCTTGAGGTGTGACATGCAGATTGTTAGAAGCTTTCAGATAGTAGACCCTGATTTTAGCTCCATTCTCTGTGTTTCCTGTGTCACTGGAGTGCTGCAAAGCACTACAGCTGATTATATTGATTTGTAAACAAAAATTGTGTTTGAAAGCTCACATCTGTAAAGGAAATAAAGGCAATACAAAATTTCTCTATATTTTTTTATAAAATCACACTAAAAGAATTGAATAATGGGTTTTATCTCTCAATGCTTTACCCAGAACACACACACCACAAGCTGAATAAAAATACCTTATCTCCAATTTTCACAAAGCAAGAGAAATATACTGGATTTTGCAGGTCAGATGACCATGTAAGCAACCAAATACAATGACTAATTCTTTGCAGGAACATTAGGTTATTAACTCATTTTTGTGTTCAGCATCTCCTCTAACCCACATGTACCTTTCCAGAGAGCTCTCTGTGACTACCTGTTCCTCAGCCTATTCAGGTGAGGGATAACAGACAAAAGAGAGCTCAGAAATCTTTTGGCATTCTGTGTAGAAGTCGTGAACTGGAGGGTTTTAGTGATTTAGAGGAAATCTCTGTTCTTTGGCAAACCTTTTCCTGAATAAGTAAAACTTTGGTGGTCCTTTCTCATCAAATCTCTTTGTTGAAATTCTTGCATCTGCTGTGCTAGGTCTAGACCAATTCATGTTTTAATTAGACTCTACTAATTGCAGGAGGTGAAAATTACCCCTAGCCCTGACCTGCATCACTCTGTTTGCAGTGCTTTGCCTCCCCATTGCAAAGAACTTTTAAATTCTATTAAAATGTGTCAGGCTTGTGGAATGTGTTTACCAGGCAAGGTAATAATTTTAAGACTGCTAAATCCATTCTGGTTTGTGAAGCCATTTCTGAGCTTTTATCTCATGGAGAAAATGTTAGTTGATAATTATAGACTTGAAGCACTGAAATGAAAACATCTAGCAGGGCAGTATTAATTGATCAGTTTGGTTTGACTTGTCCATGAAGGGGAAGCAAATCTACTAACTAGAGTTGTAACTGGGAAACTTCCAAGGCTAACCTGGCTCATAATAATAATGCTGCCCAATCTCAAAGTTGGTGGATTCCTAGAATCCCATCCTCTCAAAAATCAGTAGCTCAAATTAAGTTTAACACCGTGAGGCCAATGATGCTAGGTTAAAATTGGTTTGCACCTTAGCAGAGCTAAATTCATTTGCCTTGACCTTGCTTTAGGTTATGTCCTCTTCAGTATGTCCAATTCCCCATTAGTAACATGAGGGAAATAATTTCTTTTCCTATATTTTTGCCTGCCTGCCCTACTTAGACTTTAAAGTCTTTGGAACAAGTGCTGTCTGATCTGGTGTGCATGTACAGAGCAGAGCACAATGAAGTCCTGATCTCAGCAGGAGCCCCATCTGCTACTGCTGAGATAAATGATCTTTTCAGTACTGGTTGTTTTTTAATCTCTTTAAATTACCATAAATACATTTTTAAAGCCATATGCTTTCATTCTATATCCTACTCCACTGAAGAAATCTGGATTTCTGTGGAAATATAATTATGTAACCTTATAATTAAAGACTGCATCATACCCCATACGTTCAAGGGGGCTGACTTGAGGTCACATGCCAGACTGATCTACCACTCTATAGGTTTCAAGTACCTCAACTTACTTTAGAAAGATTATTTCAAGTATATTTTTATGAGTGTAACTTTATACTCTTTCAAGGAAAGCAGATTTGATTGATTTGAAATGAGTTTAATTAAAGTAAAATCAGTTTGTAGCAGAAGAAACCTTGGTTCTGGAGAAATCCTTTAGTTTGTGGGGTTGGGTGTTCATCAAGGAAATCCAAAGGGAGCTTCTCTGTTTTGGGGAGCAGAAAGAGACAGTGGGAGGTCCCTGCCTATGGCAGGGGGGTTGGAACTAGATGATCTTGAAGGTCCCTTCCAACCCAAACCATTCTATGACTTCTATGTCAGGGTGGACAAGGTTTAGCAGAAGCTTTGGGGTGGGAGGACATCTCTCTGTACTGCATCAGAGTCCAAGTGTTCCTAGTTCAGGATGAAGCCCTGTTGCAATTTTGACAGAAGCATGAACTTAACAGCACAATATTTGTTAAGGTTTTAGCTGAATACCCAAAATTTGGAGAGGATTTCAAATGCTACAAGGGAAGTAACAGAGTTCAAAAATCAATATAAGGAATATATAGGCTGAGCACGTCTCTAATCAGATGTATTTCATCACTCTCAACTTTTAGCTTTTTTGCCTTAAGTGGTGGAATTGTTGCAGCTCTTCAAAAAAGATAAGTTTCTTTAACAACTGAAACTGTCATATTAATGAAAGATCTACACACTTTGGGGATTTGTATGCACTTGGGTAGACCTTTGTCCTCTGAATGCCACAGAGAGAAGGTACAGGAGAGGCTGAAGAAAAAGAGAAGAAATCACTGAGAACTTACCTCTTAATAACCTCGCTGCAAGTGCCAGTAAGTTTAATGGGAAATACTAATTACTGAGTGTAGGATAAGGATTTTTTTCTGCTTCCTGGTGACGAAATTGCATTAGGAAGTGCTAGAGGCAGTGGGTGCACACACCACTGGCCATTGAATCCAGGGCTTCATTGAAATGGAGCAGCCAGTTTTAGTTACAGTATTGTTTTAAGGAGAGGACAAAACATCTGGAAATAGAATGATTTTTTTATTCCTTCCACACACATAAAAAAAAAAAAAGAAATTGCTCACAGATTTAAATCATAGAGCAAGGATGCAGAGTGGGCTGTTCAGAAAGAAGGGAGGGAAAAAATTCTTTATTGTGAGGGTGGTGAGACACTGGAAGAGGTTGCCCAGAGTGGTTGTGGATGTCCCCTCAATCCCTGGAGGGGTTTAAGGCCAGGCTGGATGAGGCACTGAGCAACCTGGTGTGGTGGGAGGTGTCTCTGCCCATGGCAGGGGGTTGGAACTAGATTATCTTGAAGGTCCCTTCCAACCAAAACCATTCTATGATAAGAACAGGAATAGAAACTGAGCTAAACTATAAGAATTTATCCCAAGCTGTGGGACTGCACTGCAAAGAAGTCTGTCCCAGTGACAGATGTGGCCCCATAACTGAGTCCAGGGTGGGAGGGGACAAGCCTTGTGCTGAGGGAATGCACTGGCTCAGGATCTCTTGCTGCTGGTGGGCTCACTCACTCCTGTTTTCTTGAAGGAATGGGGACAGAGGGGCTTGTTATCTCCTTAAATGTTGCTTTTTCAGTGCTCTGGCTTGTGTTGAGGGCAAAGTAATGTCTGGAGAATCCTTTTGCACAGCAGATATGACTCTTCAGAGGTGGGAGGGGTGGCCTTGAACAGCATCTGCCATGTCACAGCCACAATTTCTTCATCTGAGAGCAGAGGCTTCAGCACAGTGCCCTTATTTGCTAAAGCTTCTTCCTAAAGAGACAAAGCCTGGCACTCTCTGTCTTCCCTTCCAGCTTTTCCATTGCACAGGGTTGTTTTTCCAGGTTGCAAAAAACCTTTGTCAGCAAAAGGTGGCTGTGTGTGGGTACATACACGTGCACACACAGGCTTGCACAGAAGGACTTGCTCTGTTAAAGGAGTAAAAAAAAAAAAAAAAACCTTTGTCAGCAAATTATCTCATCTAATTTTGGCTATCATCATCCTCTTCAAGCCTATACAAAACACCCTTACATGTTAGATCAAGTCACAATTGAAGAGAAATATTGTGTTATTCTTGCCAACTGGACCACCTACACCTGGGTATCACTGTAATTATTGTCAAATATTATTGTTACAAGGGGGGGGCACAAAGTGTGTAGATCTTTTTTTAATATGACAGTGGCCAATTTAATGGAACGTTACTGATTAACACAGACAGCAGAGAGTGTGTGAGCCTACCTTTAACAAAACTTTATGTTACACTTGAATGGATTGCAGAACACCTCTTGAATGCCTAGTGGCTGGCTTTGTGCCAAAGCATTAAAAAAAAAAAAAAGAAAAAAAAATTGAAAATGCAGCTTGCTTTCTCCTTCTTCACAAAAAAAAAAATCTGAAAGCACCTGCACTGACCTTGGCAAGCTTCTCACACTGTTTTCCAGTAGGCAAAAGCACTATAAATCAAACCAGAATAATCCTGTATATGTTTTTGTTTTCACACACAGGCTGCTAGGATTGCACTTTAAGGACTTGATTTTTATTACTATAAAGGAATGTTTTGAAATCATCAAGACCTAGAGCATGTTGTGAGCTTAGTCCAAATTTCATCATCATCTTTTGCAATTTGCCTAACGCCCGGGCTGCCTGCTCCCGTGGAAATACAATTTATTTCTCTCACAAAAGTCATTACAATCTATGAGCACAAAGAAAGAAAACCTGCAGAACTGAAAATGAGCAATAAAATCATGACAAAATCTGCTACCTAGATTCTTTCCCCTAAAGCAGGCAAAATAAGATAAACAGTGCTTCCCTTTTCCTCTCTGAGTTATTATTAGTTCAGTATTATTTATCACACAGCTCGGAAATCTTAAAAGGTTACAGTTTATTCTTCCTACATGGCTTTGGGGAGCCTTTGGACTCTGCTGAGAATTGTAACATAACATTGTTTTGGAAATGAAAACTCTGAACAGATTATTTTTTGCATTATCTAGATAATAGAGGTGATAGATAGGACCAAGTCTTAGCTGGTGGGGCAAGCAGTTGCAATCCATTTGAATTATGGAAATTTGCCCCAGTGAAGAACCTGCCCCAAAGGAAGGAAGGAATTCTGGAGGAAATTCAGATTCATGTTCATTTTTTTTTTAATTATATGTGTTATTTTTTTTTTAATATGGACATAGCCTACGTTAAAGCATATTAAAACCCAACTGAATTTTAATTCCATCTCCATGTCTTCTTAAATGCTAAGAATAAATTAATAAATCAATTAATAAATAGGTTCTCCAAGACTGCTTGCAAGCTTCACCTCTTTGCATCTCCAGGTCAGGTGAACACATGCTCAGATCAGAAGCAGCTGGCAAAGTCTCTGTTAACATCAGTGGGATTTGCTGTGTGCTACAGTGAGGTTTGCTAAATATTGATTGTTATAAATACACATTTGAACTTAAAAGCTTCAGTGTTTTTCTTACTATGGGTTTTCAATCTCTGTTAATACCTTGCATCTTCAGTTTGGATTAAATACATCCCTATCCATGTACATATTTCTATATTTGAGGGGTATTTTTCCAAAACTTGACACCATTTAATAAGGTGGAGGTGTGATGAAGTAGCATAAGGTATAGTTAGCATTTTCCTTTTTCTCTATTTATTCAATCCAAACTTTTGACAGGTTATTTCTGAGTTCTGGCACCAGTTGGCAAGGGCAGATCTTCAAACCCACCCACAGCTCTTCCTGTCTCAGTCTGGGATCCACACAGGCTGGGAAACACACAGTTGAGACACGAGTCTGCAGGGAATGGTCTTTTTTTCTTTCTAATTTTCTGAGTGTGCTGCTGGAGCCACTTGCAAAGTTAATTAACAATTACAAGAGTGTTGGGTGGGCCTCACTTACAATGGGTGTAGTTTACAATTATGGTTTTTCTTTCTGTTCATGCTGTAAGTAAAACTCCTCATTTCTTCAAGCTCCCAGATGACAAACAAACATATGCTTCAATGTGCTGGGGGCAGCTACACAACTTAATCCTTACCCTTAGTTTTGTTTTCTTTTTTTTTCCTTAAATTCTTTTCTTTGTGAGTCTTCTTTAGCTGGCTTCTTTCCTTTAGTTCCCCACTGCCAGAATAAAAGCTTCTACATCCTTACACACTCTGAGGCAAGAGTTACACTGTGAGAAACCACCTGAACCAACACTGGAAGTCATGAAAATGACTGTGCTAAGGACTCTTGTCTGCTGTTTCATGGGCTGTGTTTTACATTTTTCTGTGGAATTGGTTCAACAGATGTAAATCCCCCAGATTGTACTGGGAGAGTTGCATGTTTTACCTTAGCCAAAAACAATTCCTAAGGTATTTGGCTTAAACTAAAAGTATCCATATGGGGTTTTGCCCAGTTCACCCTTCTGCATTCAAAATGCAGCTCAGCTTCCAACTCTAGAGAAACAGGTTGTACTAATTTAAGACCTAGCATCTTGTTTTAAGAGTATTTTGGGGTTGGAAGGGAGGAAAGGGGAAAAGTCCTACCTTGAAATTGTCATAAATCAAAATGAAATAAATACTAAAAGCCAAGAACATCACCTTAGCTCTGCTTTCTAGTTGGTATTCACAAACACAACAATATGAGGGGCACTTATAGAGAGAAGGAAGGGGGAATATTCTGCTGTAGGTGGTGAGATGCAGCTTCACACATCCCTGGTTGAGGTGAGGGAGAGGCAGCTGTGCCAATTCTTATTGCTCTTCATAAACTTGCATTTCCCTGTAGGTGTTCTTGTGTGGTCAGGGGAAATTTTTTTCATATACAGAATATCCATGAAACATCTTGCCCAAACCCCTGCATTCAGCAAAAATCCTTTCCTAAATAACACTGGTCTACAAACATCTCCCTGGTTTGCAATTGCCTGAGCTTCCTGAGGTGACAGATGCCTTATAAATACTTAAACTGGGTAGAAATGGCACTGAGTAGATGTCTGCCTCCTGTATGCAGATTTGATAAGCTTTTTTGCTTCCTTTTCCACATTTCTCATTTATAACTAGATGGATGCTGTCTCCACACATCAGTGTTTTGGTGGCTGGGAGCACCAGCACACAGTTTTGATGAGGAAAACACTGCTTTGTGTAGTCACTTCTCAAAATGAGAGCTGTAAAGAGCAAAATAAGGAAAAAGATTATCCTCTGCAGTTTGAAATCTGAAAATAAGTGAGCTGGGATCCATGCAGAGAATCCTGTGCACTTCAGCTAGTTCTCTAAAATACATATGAAGTTCTTAACGTTGCTAATGCTTTAAAATCAAGCTGAAATTCTCACCAAAAAATCAAGATTTAGCTACAGATTGCTTCTAAAATTGGCTAAGGCTTCACAGTAACACTGATTCCTTTCTGTGTTGTGGCCCACAACAGTCATCACCTTCATGAGCCAGCCATGTATGCCAGAGTGCACAAAATTAGAAATTTTTAGGAAATGCAAAGCATTCTGCATTGTGGTGGCAGCATGGAAGAGTCTGATATCTTCTAAGTCAAATTATCTTCTATAATTTGATTAATCCTGATGCAGATTTGATTCTGAACCATCCTTTGTTGAGTGTTTTGGCCACTGTGATTGCTGTCACACTGATGTAAATATGAGGACACCTCCACAGTCTCCTGCAACACATATTTGACAAGATAGAAGACATTTCATTCCTGTTCAGAGAGACCTAAAAGAGCCAGATTTTATTTCCAACAGTCAGTGATCTTGTTGAAATTTTCTTTACCAACTTGTCTTTAACAACTCCTCAATCCTTTCCTTAATAGAAGTAGGAAAGGAATGGTGTTATTGATTGAGCTCCTTGCTTTTATCCAGCCTACCTTAAGCCTGAAATAGATCTTTCCTGTCATAGAAATAATAATACAGCTTGCTCACAGAGGAGAATGGGGTCCTAGGTGCTGTGAGAGCTTTTGTTGCTCACAAAATATAAGTCAAATATGTTTGGATAAGCAATGGCACCAATGCCAGTGTCCACACAGTGACAGGTAGTGCTGCACAAATGGATGTGCCACCTTAATGCTGGGGGATTGATTGAACATTTCCCTGCTGTTATATTTTTTGCTGTTGTCTTTCCTCAAGAGAATGGTGTACCTTGCATGACCCCTCTTTCTTTGCACATCAAGAGGAGGAAAATCACCCCTTGCTGTACTTGTGGGGACAGATATTGATCCTGGGCACAGCCATGCGAGCCAAAAGTAACTCCCTGGGAGCTGGAGGAATTACTCCAAACATTGGCCTGTGAAACTGGGGTCAGACTCAAGCCACTGGCCTCCAAGCTTTATTTCTTGCCTAATGACCAGCAGTTTATCTAATACCAAGGGTGTTGAGCCATTTGGCAGAGGTGAAAAATTTATTATCCTTTATTATTGATGCTTATAATGCATAACATTGATGTGTGTCACAGGCTCCATACATTTTCTTAATGGTCATTTCTCTGCCAAATGTATTGATGTTTCTGCAACACATTATGGGCAGTAACACCAACATTTTAATTTTCATAAAAGCCTTTTTTTTTTTTTGGGGGTTGATTGCTGCTGTTGTTTTTAAGGAAATCAAAGAAAGCCTCACCCCATCACACTGCTACCACTCCCTGTGCAACAGATGTTAGGTGCTTGTTTTGTGTCACTTTGTTTTAGTGGTTCTTTCTAGAAAGTACCAGATGTGGACAGAGCTAAACTCAGGACATACCTTGGTTTGGTTGTGTAATACACCCAGGGTTAGAAGGTGAAATAAACATCAAGTAGTTTCTGTATTTAAAAAAAAAAATGGAGATAAAAGAGAAAATTAAGAAAATCTTATCAATGAACGTGGTTATCTGCAGACAGATTATGTTGTACAGAATTTTAGAAGCTATTTTCTCTACAATTCATCTATTTTCTCTACAATTTTTATCTTATTGATAAAAAAATTGGAAAGAGAAGCTCTTTCATAGTGAAATGCTACAGCAGCAAAGTGCTGTGGCACTGAATTAAACTAAGAACACACTTTCTGAAAATCATTAGAACTGCAAAATATGTAACTAAACTGCCACAGGACCTTTAAAAATCTGAAGCATTGTGCTGATGTCTGCTTTCCAGGTTGGATTTTTTTCTCCCCTGAATGGTTACTACAAGTAGGAAGATTTTTGTCTCTATTGAAAAAATCCAGAAGCACAAGGATTAGTACCATCAATTGTCATTAATGCTTTGGAGGCAGTCATCATAATTATAATAAACCCACACAATCCTATGAAAAACAAGTATTTGTTAGTACTTAGGTCTGTTTTCTGCAGATTCTTGCACTCACTGGAGGTTTAATGTTCATAGAAAGCCTTTATAGCAGAGAAGTGGGTTCCATTACTGCCATGTGGATAAAACAATACATCTTTTTAATGTGAGGATTTTTATACCTTTTTTTTTTTGCTTCTTTCAATCTAGTTAATTTTGTTTTTAATTTATCTTGGTGGTAAGCAGTTTTTACAGTTATCAGTTGTGGTACACTAAGGTAGATGATCCTTTTATTTTTTCATCGGTGGGAGGCAGTTATTGGGAGAGGTTTTTTGCAGAAAAATTTTGTCTGGTAAGGAGGGAAAATGAGGAATAAATTATAGAATGGTTGTTTGGCTGGAAAGGATATTAAAGATCATCTAGTCCCAACCACCCTGCCATGGGGCAGGGACACCTCCCACTACACCAGGTTGCTCAATGCCTCATCCAGCCTGGCCTTAAACACCTCCAGGGATTGAGGAGGCATCCACAACCTCTCTGGGCAACCTGTTCTCACCACCCTCACAGTAAAAAACTTTTCTTCTATCCAGTCTAAATCTCCCCTCTTCCATTTTGCATCATTTCCTCCTAGAATGGTCATCAGTCAGTGTCTGTTGTCATAAGAGATGAATATATGGTCTTCTGTCTTTCCCAGAGCTAACAGCAATTCCAGGCAAGACTTGTATAAATACAATGCTGTTTGTGAATATAAATCCAGAGAGGAATACAAAGAGGCTATACAAAGTGAACCATTCACAGTTCAAACCTTTTTTTTTTTTACCTCAGTACAACATTTAACCAGTTTTGCACTTAAAAAGTAGCTCAGGCCTTTCAGAAGATGGAAAATATTTCTGCTGTCATTTCCCTGAGATGGTGCTATTTCCTGGTGCTTTAAAGTAAATAATTTATTGTAGCTTGGGGCTTTCACTCTAAGACTTTTCATATAGGATGCACTCCTTACCTTAGCATTCCTGTTTATATATTTACATTGCTTTCATCTCAGTGCTGCTCAGGCTCTTATGTACCAACACATCTTCTCCTCCCTGCAGAGAAGGAGTATAAGTCATTAATGCTTCTGTATCCCTGATGATTTTATTAAATGAAGTTTAATTACTTCCATTGCTTTTGTATAACATAATCTAGTGCTCATTTACTCTATTATTAACATTCAGAGGAATTAAAATAGGGTGCATTTGCATCAGTACACATTGAGCAGGATGTAAGGCCAGGCATAATTAATTTCTCCCTCTTACAGCTATGGAGACTGCTAATTTCTTTTGTTTTTTTTTTTTTTAAAGATAAGGCAATATGTAGGTCTTAATTTTTATTTGCATCGAGGCTCCTTTCCATCACTCTGGAGTTGTAAATCAGCATTTTGGTTAAAAGTGTTCCTATTTTTACTTTCAAGCCTTGCTTCCCAGAGTGCTGTCAAATGGTCAAATGAAATAGTGTAACTAATTCTTTGTGCTGCAGGGGAAAAAGAAATGAATCTCTGCATTCCAAAGTTAAATAACTAAACCACAGATCTGTCTCTTCTTATGAATGGTAAAATTTTCATCAGCTTTGAGGAGAGAAGGTGAGAGAGTCCTTCAGTCAGTGTCTCTTAAACTTTCTGGAGGAAATCAGTTCTACAGAGGCACCCAGATAGGTCAGGGTCAGTATTCACTCCTTGCACTGTGGTTTTTAGTCCCATCTGCAGCTCCACTCTATTGTCCTCAAATTTATCATTTCCCAGCTCTGGAGGTGAGGTCTGGGAGCTCTGCACCCCTTCTGGAATGTTCTCCCACCCCCCTCATTGGGAAACACTGCCCCAGATATCATAATTTTCAGTTCAACCTGATGTAGGGAGTTTTAAGCTCAATTTCCCTGCTCCCAGTCTGAGACAGAATACCACGTGACCTATTTATTATAGAAAGTGCTGAAAAAAATGTTTCTTCTTAAAAAAATGAGTTTCTTTAAAGGCCTACTAAAATGGGAACCCCCAAAACTGAGGAATACCCAAATCCTCCAGCACTTTAAAAAAATATATTGCTTGTGTAGGAGGATTTGCTAACAGAAATTAAACTGAATCCTTTAAATGAGCCATCAGGCTTTAGAAATATATCACTCCAGCAGCTTTCCCTGACCCTTTGCAGAGAATGTGTTTGCTGAAGAATTTTTTTTGGTAGGGAAGTGTTGCCTTTCTTACTTAAGTCTCTGCTGTTTCCACTTGGTAGGATGCTAAGAGATTGCTTTTCCTGTCCCCTGTCAATAAGGGACCTGCCTTCACCAGGCACTCAGAAATGAATCAACACTTGTCAGTGTGTGCACCAGCAATTACTAAGGAGCCAACCACTCTGAGCCCATCCATGGCAGCTCTTGCTGCTCATTTCAGAGCACAGGGTTTACTGCAGCTCTGTCTTTGGAAGGGAATGTTATGTATGAAAAGTCAGAGATGGGGGAAGGTGGAAAGGGAAAGTGTCTCAGCACCACAGGCAGTAATTCCTGATGGGGAGCTGAATAGCAAATGTCTCTTTAAAATCCAAATGTACAGTGACTGGTATCATANTTTTCCATGTTTAATGTAGCTGTTGTCACTGGTTGTCACTCTCTCTATTAGCTGAACATGTCCTTCCACGTGGGATGTAGCAGTTGTGGTTGGTAAGGAGGTGATGGCTTTGAAGGTATTCTTAAATTCAGTCTTGTAAAATTGTCCCTAGTAATTTTCCTGTTCTACTCAGCTCCCTTTGCCTGTAATGGAGCTGATGTGCTTTTTGTTTTTCTTCCCTTTTTGAGTAGGTGTTTTGTGTTTGCCACTTAAGATTTCCCTGGGGTCTGTTCAGAAATCATGGAAGTTTATAGCCTGCATTTTCAAATTAACATTCTTAAATATGCCCACAAAATCTGTTGCTGCTCCCCAAATGCATCTTTCTATATTAAATTGCACATTAACACATGTAAATACCCATTTGCATTCACGGAGAATGTGCAAATAGATGCTCAACAAATTTTGTTGAGATGTTCCATGAAAAATTTGACAAATGTTTGAGGCAAATGGCAGAATCATAGAATGGTTTGGGTTGGAAGGGACCTTAAAGAACATCTAGTTCCAAACCCTCTGTGTGGACAAGGTGAAATTCCAGTTTGTAATTTGTAGACTGTGATTTTTTTAACATGGGACTATCTATTAGCATCCTAAAACTTTGCTCTTGGGCTACTTGTTTGATAATCATTGAGAAAGAGACTTTCCCTGTAATGTTTTTGCATTATTACTTTGCAACTATTTTTCAGTTTCATCTCCTTTGACAGCCAATGTATTTTTCTTAATCAAAACTACTATGTAAGATGACAATGTATAACATCTCACAGTGCATTTGCCTTTTTGTTCATTCTAAATATCATTGGTGACATTCTGAACGTGAAAGAAGTTTGTTGGTCAATACATTTCTCAGACATCCTCAACATTTTCACCTTCTGATTATTCCAGAGTCATTGCTGGCAGCATTGATTTCCCCCTCAAGTACCAAGCACTATGTTTCAAAACTCAGACTGTTGATCACTTTGATAGCAACCTTTTCAAAAATTAAAAAAAAATAAAATCATGCTCAGTAGAAGCCTCCATCCTGTATCACTATTTCATATTAAGATGCCTCCTCTCTGGAGGTGTTTAAGGCCAGGCTGGATGAGACACTGAGCAACCTGGTCTAGTGGAAGGTGTCCCTGTCCATGCCAGGGAGGTTGGAACTAGATGATCTTGAAGGTTCCTTCCAACCCAAACCATTCTATGATTCTATTGAGAAGAATTATTGCACAATAATTATGGGCTTCTTTCTAAATATCTCCTTTTTTCCCTATTGCATCTGTATTATAGTGTAAAGTTTATTTGCAAAATCTCAAAGGTTGCCAGGAATCTCTTTCAAAGAAGCATTTATGGAATATAGTGGCTCTTATAAACTTTTTTTTCCCCATACACACTCTTTTCTTTCCTCTTTCTCTAGTTGTATGAGCTTACTTATCTTTTGGTTTTTGTCTTTAGGACAAAAGTGACAGATGAGAACAGTCTGTCAGGCAGACAAAGTCTATATCCTTTTGATTGTCTGGAATGATCTTCATACTTCAAAATGTGCCCATAAAAGAGTGCAGAGCTGAACTTCTGACTTGAGTTTTGAACCAGAAATAGTCCTGGGTTCCACAATCTGATTTCAGTTCTGGAGCATTGAGTTTAGCTGTTTCACTGAGCAACCTGGTCTAGTGGGAGGTGCCCATGACAGGGAGGTTGGAACTAGATGATCTTGAAGGTCCCTTCCAACCCAAACCATTCTATGATTTCAAACATTAGTGTGGAGTTCAATTCCCAAACTCTGAGGTGTCTCTGGGCACCTGGAAAGTTCAGGGATGTGTGGAGAAGATAATTCTGCCCTAGTCACCCACTGTACAAGCCCAAAACTTGAAGCAGGACTCAATCAAGCAAACCAGACTGGCTGAACATAATTTGTGAGCATACAAAAAATATTTCAGCTGGCTTTTCTCTTTCCCCCCAACTCTTTTCTCTCTCCCTCAGGTTCTCAAAACTTAGCATGAACCTTCATAAATAGGGTGTCTGAATTTCTGGTTTGTCACAAAGCTTTTGGAAGCAGGCAAATTTCCCAGGGTTTGTGGTTTCATTCCAAACATTTCATAGAGCTTTAAATCCCAGCCAGGAGCTCTCTTCTGTGTTTTCTGCAGAGAACAAAACTCACAAATCTGGCTACTTAGTGAAACTGTAACTATTTCATTCACCTATGGAGTGTAGTATAGTCACCATTTGCAGGCAGCAACCAAGTACCTTAACAGATGTTTCCATGGTTACAATAATAAATACAATGGTGATCTGCCCAGAGTAGCTCTTGTTTTTCAAAGGGCTCTTTAAATTACTTGCATTTGCCAACAAATTTCAGACTTAGAATCATAGAATCATAGAATAGT
>VZTY01007784.1:34560-49282 GCA_013400935.1 Turnix velox
CGGAGCTGCACTCAAGGCACTCTCCACCCAGCCTGTATCTGTGCTTGGGATTGCTTTGACCCAGGTGCAGGACCTTGTCCTTGGCCTTGTTGAACTTGATGAGGTTGGCTTGGGCCCACCTCTCAAGCCTGTCAAGGTCCCTCTGGATGGCATCCCTTCCTTCAGGTGAATCAACTGTTTTATGATGATAATCTAGTAGCTTTTTTTTTTAAATTACAACAATTTACTCCAGCCTCTACAATAGTTTCAGTGTTATAAGACAATGCAATTTTTTATTCATATAATTAGTGGGGTGAGTTATAATAATTCTGCAATCTGTGCTTATTCTAACCATCACTGTCCTGAAACATGGAAAAGTTTTAAAAGCAGCAGTAGACACTTGGCAGCAGTCTCGAATTTCACCTTTTTTTTTTTTTTTAATTCCAATCTATGGGAATTTCAGAAGTGAATTAGCCCCCTGAGCTGTTTGAACACTGAGAAAAGAGGTGATGAAAAATCTATAGGTTGATTTTCTCCTCCTTTGGAGGAGAAGAAAAGTTTGTTTGTAGGATCTTTGAGACAGTGGCTGTGTTGTTGCTTTGCTGAGGTAACAGGCCATGGACTTTAATCCATGAGGGAATACTGTCTGAAGTAGCAAAGTCATGTTTTTTCACAAAACTGTTTCAAAATTGATAGAAGATTGCTGAATAACATCAGATTCTCTGTTCTTCAGATCATTCTGGGTGTCATCACTAAAATTTAGCAATGTATTTTTTTACCTAGTTGACCAAAAGGTAAGCTTTTCAGTATTTCAGTGTTTCTCTAAATAAAGACTCCCTCTTCCTGAAGCAAGTGGAATTTCTTCAAATGTCTTTCTTCCCCCTTGGAACGGGGTGGGGAAGCTGTTGACAGACACTGCAACAGTCAATGTGAGCTGGAATTTTCCTTCCTAAAGTAAATAAATAGTGTATCCAGCTGAAATTAGAGAAAGCTGCTTTGGAAGGGTGAATTTCATGAGCTGCACAGAAATATGGCAGATACTCCTGGGAAGTGGTGCTTTTAATGACCAGGAGCAGTCTGGAGTTCTCTAAGCAAAGCTCCTACACCCTGGTCCAGTTGTATCAGATCAAAATGAATGCCAGGTTTGGTTTATAAATTTTTAATCCTCTGTTTGGTTGTCTGAAAAGCTGTTTGGGCATCTTTTTTTTTTGTTGCAGAACAAGCTAGATTTGGAGGCTGGGAGAAGGAGGGGCAGAGGCTGGGAGCTGATGATGGACATTGATTTCACTGAGACAGCCTGGCCTGATGGCATCATTTATGAAAGACTCACTAATTACTCTATTGGGCTGCTTCTGCAGGCTCAGGATTCAGATTCTGCAGGCTGAATATGTGGCAAAAACAGGATTTAAAAATGCATTTAAGGCAAGATGCTGTCTGGGCTGAATATAGACCCAGTGCAACTTGCCAGAAAAACAGCCCAGCCAGAGCAGAGAATTCAAGAGGGAGTCTGTCTGGATTTAAGTGTTGACCAGACTTTGGGTTCATATATCAGCTGAAGGGCTGCAGAGAGAAGCAGCACGTCTCAGGGATCCTTTTTGTTTTGTAAAGATTAGTAACTCCCTGGTGTTCTCTTCAGCTCGGAGATAACCGTGCTTAAGAAATTACTTGGCCACTCTTGTTTTCCTGGCCTGTCTTCCACATTGATTTGGAGTAATCTTTTCAAACAAGACAAGAAATTCAGTGGGAATATATCTTAAACAGCTGGCTGCTTGGAGGAATAAAGTACTTACTGGTGATCTGAGGCAGAGCAGTGCTCCAGGGGAAGGGAATGGGTGATGCTGCAGCCACCCCTGCCTGCCAATCTGCTCCAATCTATGGGAATTTCAGAAGTGAATTAGCCCCCAGAGCTGTTTGAACACTGAGAAAAGAGGTGATGAAAAATCAGTAGATTCATTTGGAAGAGAAGAAAAGTTTGTTTGTAGGATCTTTGAGACAGTGAGCCACATCCCAAGCCAAGAGCCACATCCCAGCCCTATCAAGGTCTGTCCAGGTGTAGGAGCACTGAGATGCCACCACAGGAGTTTATTTGCAGTGGTTGGTGTCCCCCAGGAACAGGTTTTGTCATCTGCTGTGTGTGGGTGATGCTCAGGAGTGCAATGGAAAGCTCTTGTTGGCTTCCTGTGGATAAAAGACCACGAGTCACAAGCCCAAATTACAAAACCAAGAGTTGTAACAGAGGATTTGTTAGTGCTGTGTGTGAGGGAAGGTAAAAATTGGTTTACATGTGTTCTTTACACTGCCCATCAATGGTATTGATATTAATGCCAGTAGCTAGTGTTGTGAAAGTAGTGCTTTGAGTATAGTATCTTTGTATAAGCATTATGGGATGACCCAGGAAAAGATTCACATCTCCTGTTCTTAGCATAAATGTTCCTGTTTTTACCTGTATCACCATCTATTTGATCTCACTGCTGGAAGGAAGTAACAGAATTCCCACATTGTGGCTCCTAAGATGGAATTTTTTCTCAGTGACTCTTCAGGTTCTCCTAACACAAATGTGAGGTTTTATCAGTCACCACTGATGAGTTACTCCCTCAATTAATTCATCAAGGCAGCAAAAATGGATGGGTTCTCATCTGATTGTTTCCCAAAGGTTGCAAAATATCCCTAATAGTAAGGAAAACAAAAAGTATTTAATTTTTAGTATATCAATGTTTGAATTTTGATAACCAAAGAAATGTGGAGGAAATTCTTATCTCATTTAGATGGAGCAGGGGTAGGGGGGGTTTACTCCAGAAAGCAATCCAAGGTTTCCATGTGGGGAGCACATCTTTTTGTTCAAATCCATGATGTTTAACTGTACACCTGTCAGCTTGCCTTTAAAAACACTTCAGTTGTGCCATTTTGGTTGCAGTCCTGAAAAGTGGGTGGTTGTGACTCTCCCTGTTCTCAGCAGAGCCCAGAGCAGTCATATCAGCATTAGGTAATGACACCCTAGAGCTGACAGGCTTCCAAAAATCTTTTTTGTCTCACAACTGGTACAAATCTTCATAATTGATTTGGATTGTGGGGCTGGTAATACAGCACTGAGTAGCAATTAATGCTAACATTTTAGTTTCATTTCATTCTGTCAAATACACTTGACACTCTTTTTATGTATGAGATTGTCAGGTATAAAGCCATGTGTCTCATTATATGCCTATTTGTCACTTCCCTTCAGATCACTGCCACCAGTGATGCAGGTAAAGCCTCCCCCACTCTTAATTCTTTTAACTCCCTGCTTTTGCAAGGATTTATAAAAGATGTGCCTGAAGATTCCTGCAAATCAGGCCAATTGCCACTAGTGCCTCGTTAGAAACAAACACCAAAAAAAAATAAAAAGAGCATTTTATACTTCTATTTAAAATAAAAAGAAATCTTTAAAGAGGCTTGAATAAAGACATGTCCTTTGCTCTGCTGCCATTTGGAAACAGAAATGGATTTAATTGAGAGTTAGGTGTGTTTTTGCTATTTGTAAAGCTCTACAAACTGAAGTAATTCTTTTCATAGAAAATAATTTCCAGTTTTGCAACTGGAATCCCAGCAAAGCCCAGGGAGCCAAGAATCCTGCACCAAGAGATGTGCCCCAGTGCAGGTTGTTTTCCTTGGCTGTGTGGATGTGAGGCAAAGATTCACTTAAACACATTCACAGAGCATCAATGTAAGGAGAATTATCATAGAAATTACTTTTCCTTTAGCTGTTCTTTCATTTTGGTGACTCTCTGTGCTGTTTGATTAAGATTTGGGGTTGATATCCCTGGATGCCCTAAAAAGCTTGGGTTTTGGTGCTGCTGGAGAGAAGTTCTTTACTTTGAGGGTAGTGAGACACTGGAACAGGTTGCCCAGAGAGGTTGAGGATGCTCCCTCAACCTCCCTGGAGATGTTTAAGGACAGGCTACCATCTTTTTCAGAATGAAAAGGGCTTTTAGGAATTTGGCCAATTGCAGCAGCCACAGACCTTGGGTGGCAAGTTCATTACAGAGGGCAAAGAGATGGGATGTGAAGACTCATTCTTGGTGAAGAGAAGGCTCAGGGGGAGCCTCAGAGGAGCTTCTCAATACCTGAAGGGGGCTACAGAAAGGCTGGGGGAGGACTTTTTAATAGGATATGTGATGGAAGGACTAGAAATAATGGATGTAAAATGGAAGAGGGGAGATTCAGGCTCAATATACAAAAGAAATTCTTTCCTGTGAGGGTGGTGAGACACCGAAACAGGTTGTCCATAGAGATTGTGGTTGCCCCCTCAATCTCTGCAGGTGTTTAAGGCCAGGCTGGATGAGGCACTGAGCAACTTGGTGTAGTGGGAGGTGTCCCTGCACAAGGCAGAGGGGTTGGAACTGGATGATCTTTAAGGTCCCTTCCAACCTGCACTATTCTATGATTCTCAAATAAAGGCAGCCAGCATCAGTGATAGCATTTTGGAGGAAGAGACTTGGTGAGGGCATTAAGCCAGGAATTCCTTTGATTCTGTCAATCAAGCCTCAAAACAATGTACTTAAATTTCTTCAAAATGCAGAAGTGTGGGGTGGTTTTGGGGGAGGGGATGAAAGCACAGACGAGCTCTGTTCCTTCTGCCACCGTGTGATTTCCAGAGTCCTTTCACAGCCATAAATCTCCCTCGGAAAGCTTTGAAAGTCTTTTTGAGTGTTAAAAGCTTGGGTGGTCAAGGTCAGGTGAGTTCCTTCCTCCCTCTTTCCCCAGACAATGAATACTTTTAAGAGGCCTCCCCTTCTAGTTAGATTTCGTTATCTGTACCTTTTTATATCCTTCTCCCTCCAGGAAACAAAAGAAGCACAGACAGCCAGCTAGGGGCTCCACTGGAGGACTGTATAATTCCTAGCACAGATTTAAAAGGGGAAAAGCCTTCTTTTCTTTCCTTGCATATTCCCAAAAGGACCTGATCAATATCTAGTCAACCCATGTGGCCACAGATCTATTCACTGCTGGCTCTTATGATGCTATCTTTTTTTGAGCCATACCTGAGAATATTACACAGAAAAAAAACAAGCCCTGACAAATAGCTTCCAAATGCTCTGATTTTCAAATATTAAAAATCTTCCCTGCTTCATATTTATGTGGAAATTCTACTTTTTTTTTTTTTTTACATGCCCAGTTTTGAATCCCAGCTTTGATTTGGGGAAGAAAAGCACACGCTGTCGCTGGTAATGGGATGTGTTAGACATTTTGGCAGAGATCAACTTGAAAACACTGGCTTGTTCCAACAGTGGTTTTTAAAGCTACAGGATGATGTTCTGAAATGAAGTAGCATCTTCCTTTCTTGTTGGTCACCTTAAAAATCTCATGTATACCCCTGTAAAATTGCTGCAGAGCTGTCTCTCAAAGATTGAGCATATATTTATCATAAATTCTTTTGATTTTTCACATCCTTCTCTCCCTCTAATTGTCTTATACTGACAAAATTTCTTTGCCTTTGAAAATTAGGATCCCCCCCCAAGTGAGGGTTTGAGACCTTTGTTCAAATTATGAAACAGGAGTGAGGTTTGAGCACAATTACCTGCTGGGCTGGATGTGATCTGCTCTGATCTACACTGACAGGTCAGAGAGAGTCATCCTCATGTCAGATCCAACAGCAACAAGATTTCCTAATGAAGGTAGAGACAGAAAATTTTAGGAAACAGGGCGCACCATTTGTTGTACACCTAGGATGAGGTGAATTGTGGGACAGTTTGTACTGGGCATCTAGAAGGAGACAGTAAAAGCTGAGAGATTCCAAACCATTGCTGTGCTTTATAGCTGAATCCCCATTTAAGAGAGAGGCTTTATGATCAGCAGACTGGTTTTAAGAGGCTGTTCTTCCACTGTGGTCCAAGCAGCAGGTGCTTTTGTGATTGTCTTCAAAAGGATGAACTTGCAGAAATGGCAGAGGTTTCTGGACCTCTCAGAAAAGACATCACAGCTTTTACTGGAGCTGGAGAAGTGCCCACAGCTACCTGTCTGCAGGATTGATTCTCAGCTCTACAGACTCTTGCCTTGTAAATCTAAACTGAATTAAGGGCTGGATGCTAAATTCCTTTGGTTTCAGCAAGACTTTGGACCTAAATAACCACATATATCAGGATTTTAGTGTTGGATAATCTAACTCATTGAAGAATCTTGTCACTTGTGGCATCACGCCAGCAACAGATCAAATCAAAACCTTCAACTTCTTACATATATCTACAGAGGAGCATTTTTTTCCTCTTTTCTTCCCCTGCCAGGAAAAAATCCTGAATATTTACTATACAGATAAAACTACAAAGCCCTCCCTCTCTTAGGAAAAGCTCAGCTTCTAGATGAGTTGTTATACTCCAGACAAACATCTGTTTCTTAAAGAGCATTATAGGCCATATTTATCAATTTTGAAGACTAAGTCTGGATTTCTGAAGCATGTTCAGGCCGGATATAAGAAAGAAATTCTTTCCTGTGAGGGTGGTGAGACACTGGAAGAGGTTGCCCAGAGAGGTTGTGGATGCCCCCTCAATCCCTGGAGGTGTTTAAGGCCATGCTGGATGAGGCACTGAGCAACCTGGTGTAGTGGGAGGTGTGGGGTTGGAACTAGATGATCTTTAAGATCCCTTCCAACCCAAGCTATTCTATGATTCTATGATCTTCAAGATCCCTTCCAACCCAAACCATTCTATGATCTTTAAGGTCCCTTCCAACCCAAACCATTCTATGATGCATATAGATTGCAGAACTCCTCACAGCTTCTAACTGTAGTGAAGTTCTAAGAACAAGGGTGCCAGTTTCCAGGGCTGAAGTCTCCCAGTGTATGGTTGCCTGGCATAAGATAGAGAATAAAAGAAAACCCAGCAGCACCCAAGCTGACATTTTGGGATGGGAGCAGGATGCTGAGTGAGGCATCCTTCAATTCTTCATAAAACTGCTTCCTGAAGATGCTAATCTAGAAAGGTCCTGCAGATTCCTACGATAAATTCTAAAGACTAACATTTGGTGTTCCTGCTCCAGCAGGAGGATTTGACTAGATGATCTCTTGAGATCCCTCCCCAATCCCTGATATTCTGTAAGATGAGAATCAAATCAGGATGTAGAGAAAACAGCAGCAAGTGAGGAAAAGGGATGACATTGCTGTCATTTTCTCTAACTATCAGCCTTCTCCATCAAGGCTGCATCAAACCTCATGCAGAATATACCAGAGAGGGCCCTTGTGAGAATAAAGCAATTGAATATTGCAAAGTGGTGCAATGGGAGCTATATATAAATACTAAGATAAATACAGATTTGATAAATTACTAGCAAAGGCACTGGAGGGAACAATACAAGATGATGCAGTCAGGCTTTTACATCTCTAACTCTCCTGACCCTTAGAGAAGACATGGCTTTCCACAACTCTGCACCTGAGGCAAGATGTTTTAGTTGTTTTATGAATAATTACCCCTCGAGACCTCTTTGATCCTTGGATCATAAAATGTAGCTGTAGGTCTTCAAGCATGCTGATATATGGATGTCCATTTCAGAAGGAACAGATACAACAGATCCACATTTTTTAGCTCTGATTTCCTCTGCTGATTTGTCTAAATGTAATGAGGAAGCTTGGTATCTCTACAAACTTACCTTCTGTGCCCAGTTATCTTCTAGTTTGCTCCTAAAGCTTCCAGCATGATGGAAGGAGAGATATGCAAGGCTTTCAGTTCCTACATAGCTGAGGATTTGTCCCAGCTGTCTGTCCTGAGCTGCTATTTACTGCAGCTCTGCCTCTACCAGCACCTAAAAGCTAATTTAAAATAAAAGATTTCAGGCAACTGGTAAAAGGACAATAGTAATTTTTGCTCCTGACATCCCTGTTTCTCAGAGCTCTTAAGCAAAGAGATAATTTGCTGCAGTGGAAGTGTGGTAAATAGACTGCATTTTAACAGGAATGTGTTTATCAAGGAATATCTTTATCAGGATGCATAAATTCATGCACTCTGAGAAAATGCCATCTTATATGAGTTCTCAGAATGGTTCATATTCACATCTTGTTACTTAGTGCCTCCTTAAAGATCTTTTTTTTTTTTGTTATCTTCTACAAGATGTTTTGTCTTGCATCACTTTGCCTGACAGAAATATTACTTACACTAAAATCCTTAATGTGAGATGCCCTATAAAGAAGCTGTTTCATTTAATAACTTTCATTGTATTAGTTCCCCCTAAAGTAATCACTTTGATGAGAACACACTCTGTGTTCCTTTATTTGATCTGGGAATAAAATTATCTTGTCTTTACTTCAGTATCTCCTTCTTGTTTTTTTTTTTTCTGGAATAAATAAACATGAAGCTGTCACTGCAGAGCAGGCACTTCCTCTCCCTGTTGATTTCTGCATTGAGAGGATTTTTCTGCACAATGATCCTTTTAGAATGTGCTTGAAGCACTATGTTTGCCTTGTTTTCTAGTTTCCCTCATAGATACATGAGTAATGACAGAGAGTTCCTGCTGTTGTATTAGATTGTGTGTCCTACCCACTTTTCTGTCCTCATAGAACCAATCAGATTATTTATAATGAAGAATCTGTTGAAGGTATCAGGCACTAATTAATCCTAATTCTTACTATATGAACCAAAGCCACCAGTTGTGAGATTTGAGCCCTTTCCTAGAATGATTTGGGTTGGAAGGGACTTTCAAGATCATCTAGTTCCAACCCTCCTGGCAGTAAAAGAGAGATGTATCTGTCATGGAGAGATTATTACAGAGACATCACTTTGAATCCCAGCTCAGTCTTATGTCCTCTCACCTCCTTGTCTCTCACTGTAGAATTTCAAACATGGATTATTGTTTGTGTGCAGTTAATGTACTAAACCTCAACAAAATAATCTATTAGTAAAACAGAAAATTCTAGCTTTATTTACTACAGAAGAGTCTATCAAATCCTGAGAAGTGTATCTCATCTGCTTTTAATTATTTGGTAACAAGAGAAAGGAAGAGCAATTTGCATGGTTTCTGAAAGTCCAAGCTGGAAATGCATTTGAGACACCACCAGGGCTTCAGAGGGTGTGTTTAATGGAAATCTTATTGTTTGTAGGTTTTCATCTATGTTAGAAGACATGAAACTCCTTTGTGCAACATGGTTAGGAGGAGATAGAAAACCAGAGTGAACCCAGTGACCATTTCACATCCAATCCAGGTAAGAGTTGTTCATTTGATCTTTAATCTGGTATCTAATTGAAATTAAGAGTTGTTCATTTAGTGTTTTACCTGGTAGCCATATGAGAGATGAGTTGGCCATCACTGCAATTTGCCAGAGAGTGTTAAGAAGTCATCTTCTAAAATGAAGTATTTTATTTGGTCACACCAGCAGCTCCAATGAAATAGAAATCTTGTCATCATTACTCAGAGGACTGAGACATTTGCAGGGTTAGAATAAATAGGAGAGGGCTTTTTTTCTAGTTTCCTTGCCCAAAAACCAGCACTTCTTTGTTCAGATAACATCTGAGAGCTTACTTAAGCATTGGAAAGGAGGTGACTTTACAGAGCAAAGAGAGATGCAGATGCTACACATCTTCAGAGAGGATAGAAATGCATTCATCACCCATGTACAGAGCACTCAAGGCCAATTTCAGCCCTGGGAAACAACAGAATATCAGAGCATTTAGCTCCCCTGCCTCTCCCTGCTTGTCAAGGAGTACAGTGTAACTGTGAGGTTAAAAATAAGTGGCTCCTCAGATCAGGCTTTTCATTTATCATAAAGGGAACATGCAGTTTTATTTACCTCTCTGTAGCTGTTTTTCATCATTGTGAAGAGGATCCTCATGGAGAAACAGGAAAACACTCTTCTCACCCCACATCAAACCTTAGGTTTTATTTCAGCCTGAATCTTCTGTTGGTACAATTCAGGGACCTGTGTATCCATCGATGAGGTAAAACTGGAAAAGGAGGTCTTACAGCTCAAAATGTTGCCCACAGAGGTTGGGGATGGTATCATGGAGGTATTTAAGGCCAAACTGGATGAGGCATTGAGCAAACTGGTCTTATTGGGATGTCTTCCTGCCCATGGCAGAGGGGATGGAACGAGATGATATTTAAGGTCCCTTCCAACCCAAACTATTCCATGATTCTGTGTTTCTTCAGTGCCTTAAGAGGCTTTCCAGACCCTTCCTTGTGTACCACCAGATCCTCTGCCCTGAGATTTGGTGCATGAGCCCCATTTGCAGTCACAAGAGCCCCACTGAGTCCAATCCCCACTGCCCCACACCTTCCTGTCCCATAGGGCAACTTCATTTGTAAATTGTAATTCAATGTAAATTGGAAGGGGGTAGATTTAGACTTGACATAAGAGAGAAATTCTTTACAGTGAGGGTGGGGAAGCACTGGAACAGGTTGCCCAGAGAGGTTGTGGATGCCCCCTCTCTGGAGGTGTTCAAGACCAGGCTGGACAAGGCACTGGGCAGCCTGATGTAGTGGGAGGTGTCCCTGCCTATGGCAGGGGGGTTGGAACTCGATGATCTTTGAGGTTCCTTCCAACCCAAACTATTCTATGATTCTGTGATTTCTGTTGCAAACTTCCCAAGGATTGAAAATACAGCTAAATATTGACAGTTCTCCTCAGCTCCTTAGCCCCAAATCATCCAAGTTTGGTGGAGGAAGGGCTCACTTCTTTTTTTCTCTGGTTCCCTTTAAATTAGACAAACTCTAAGTAGATTAATATAAAGCAAGAGTGAGCAATCTGTGTAGTGTAAGAGCAAACATTATAGATTATGAGCTGAGGGACAGGGCAATTCAGCAGCCAGTCAGAATCAGCAGCTAAATATTTCTTTACTTACTTTAGGGTTTTTAGTGCCCTCTGAAAGGACATCAACAAGATTTAGACATTAGCATATCACCACTGTAATGAGCAGTGACAAAAAAAAAACCTGGAGAAACTGGAAATGCATTTGCAGTGCTCCTTCTTTAGGAATTGCTGCCATAATTACACCAGTTTAGAAAGCAATACCTTGGTAAGTGCTTTTACCTCATCAAGTGTCACACGAGGGATTATAGCATTTTAATGACCTTGGTGGCTGAATTGTACAATATCTGTAATAGCATGAAATCCAGGAGAATTTTTGTCCCCATTGAAGCCATAGATTTTTTCCTACTGACTTTGTTGGAACCAGCAATACCCTTCCTAATTTTCCAGGTGTGACCAGTTACAGTGGCAAAAGGGGCTTGTATTTTCCTCATACTCTTTAACATATGAGTGAACTGGTGTTTTTCATATACTTACACCACAAATGCCCTGGGTTTTATTTCATGAAAGATGTTATGACATGGAATAAGGTGTTTCTTCATGAAACATGCACCTTTTAGTAGCAGTCAAAGAGTGAGATATACATCCCTATTCCTCCTGTCACCAAATAAAATGAAATTCATAGACCCTCTGTTAGCTAACGTGATGCACCTTTTATGGCTAAATAAGGCCTTGAAAATGAAAATCTTCTGCCCTTCTCCTGAGGTATATAGATCCAAATTAACTGAGCAAGCTGCATTAAAGCACCTGCAAGCCTTGAAAAGAGTGTATTGGCTTGTTCATCCTTCCTATGGGTAATAAACTCACCCATCAAACACCTTCTAGGGAGCAAGCCAAGGAAAGCAAAATGTTCCCCTGCCTCAGCTTCCTTTATTTTTTTACCATTTGCTGAAACTGATCATGCCTTGTGGAGAAAGGACTAGAAGAGATGGGTGAGGAGGATCAGTTTGCACACAAAAGGTAATAATTGGTCCCTGGCCATTCCATGGAGTGTGTGGTGCAGTCTGGGGAGTAAATCAGAATAACCAGCTGAAAAAAGAAAAGGAGGTAAAAGAGGTGACTTTCTTTCAGCTTCAGAAAATATATGTTGTGTTAGAGAAGGTGTTAACTGACAATGTTTTCTAACTGACATGGCAATAAATATGACCAAACCCCAACATTTTCTCCAGTGTTCAAACTGCCTTTGCAAGAGCCTGGAGAGATTCCTGCTGGTCTCTGCAGGATTTGGCTTGAGCTTCTCTGCAGGAATGAGTTCGTGGCAGTGGAAGTAAATAGGCCCTTTGGGATGCTGCTGCTGCCACTGAGGTATTTATTTTTGTAATAACTTGTTGGCTGGTGCAGAGATGGGAAGTCACAACCACGTCTCCTGCATGTGAAACTCTCCACTGTTCATCTTTATCAGGGATAGAAATGGAAAAAGCCATAAACTTGGGGGCCTGGCTACCAAAAACTTCCTGCAACTTGGTGGCCACTTGCTGTGCTTCTGAGAGCAGCTTCTGTCCCAGTGCTTTGAAGTCCCTGCTGGTGCCTCCCAACAAGCAAAGTTAACCCCTTGTATCATGGACCTGTGTAGGGTGAGGGCAGCAAAAGATCATGGGATTTTTCTGACTCTTAAAATATCTGCTAAAATGCCCTTGTTTAGGCTGGATAGGAGAAAGAAGTTCTTGACAGTGAGGATGGTGAGACACTGGAAAAGGCTGCCCAGAGAGATTGTGGATGTCCCCTCAATCCCTGGAGGTGTTTAAGGCCAGGCTGGATGAGACACTGAGCAACCTGGTGTAGTGGGATCATNNACCTGGTGTAGTGGGATCATGGCAGAGGGGTTGGAACTTGATGATCTTGAAGGTCTCTTCCAACCCAAACCATTCTATGATCCTATGAAGGAGTATCCCTCCTTATCCACAATTTCCAGTGGCTGCTCATAGTGTGTTTTCATTCAACAATCCTTTCTCCAGTCTCCAGACTCCCAGCACCATTTGAGGAGCTCTTCTAGCCTCCAAAATTGTCACCAAACATCTCTATTCTTCCATCAAATCAGGTAGAAAATAGCAGGGAAGCACGATTCTCCATCCACTGCTTTGCAGGAAAAGAAATTAGAGTCATAGAATGGTTTGGGTTGGAAGGGACCTTGAAGATCATCTAGTTCCAACCCCTCAGCATGGACAGGGTCACATCCCACTAGACCAGGTTGCTCAATGCCTCATCCAGCCTGGAGCAGACTGGTCAGTGACCACATTTCATTAGTTAAAGAAGAAATGAGGTTATTCTCATTCCCTTGCCAGACTGCAGCTCTTGAAGGAATGTGAAATGAGAATAAGACTGAAAGGGCCTTTGATAATGACAAAGCACTTTCTCATCACGTGTGGTTCTTTTATCAGCTCTTACAGACATTTGAGCACAGAGTGAAACCCTCCAGAATTGGCTGGTTTTCGTATTTTTAGGAATTGTTTTCTACACTTATTTCCTGTTTTCTTACCAGCAGGCCAAAAACCAGAACCTAGATAGCAGTTGTGTTGGTATCTCTACCAGCTTTGTTTGAAATCCTTTTTTTCTACTCTTTAAATAAGCTTGGAGCTCCACTTATTCCCCTTCTGATACATAACTTAAGCAAAACTTGACAGGAGGCCAACAATATCTCCAAAAGGAGACAGAAAGCTTGGGCAGAATGGGAAACAGGTAATTCTGCTGCTGTTGCAAGTGCTGGAACATGGACTTAGCATTTTCTACTTAACCTTCTCCAGCTGCCAGTTCCTTGTTCAAAATGAAACACGTATAGCTACAGGGGAAAGAAGGCTGATGTGTTTCTAAGTTAAAAGAAATGTTGTCAGGCATGTGTGTGCCACCTGGTAGCCTTCACCAGAATTTTTTCCCCTCTTCCCATCTGTTGATTGCCTTGCTGTGCATCCATTGATTGCCACCTCCACTCCAGCATTGGTCACATTTCAGTGGTTCAAAAAAAAATTGACCTCAAAACACAATTTGGAGCATCAGAGATGTCTGGAATGAAGCAGGAATGGAACCTCTTCTTGGATTTAAGTAGCCTCCATGGAAAATCAGGAGCCCCCTCAGGCAGACAGGAAAGCCCTCTGTGAGTGTTGGACAGCTGTAACACCTTCATGATTTGTGAGCAGAAAACATCAAAGGGCACTGAATCTCAGAGTCTTAGCTCCCTCTCCTGGCAGAGCACTGGAGTGGGAAGAGAAACGGGGGCTGTGCAGGGTGCTCCCCCCCAGCACAAGGCAGCCTGACCTCTGCAGAAGGAGATGCAGAGGAACCATGTCCCCAATGAGCTCCTCCCTGCAAGGAGCCCAGTGGCAATCATGCAGATAGAGCACTACCAGCAGATTAATGCAGGATTAGCAAAGGCAAAATCTATTCTCGTGAAGAACATCTGCAGCCTGGCTTTAGCTGCATCAAAAAAAATATGTACTTGAGCAGAGATAAAACTTGGTTGCTCTGTATTATCCTTAAGGTTGGGGGTGGTGCAGTTTGCTCTCTAATGCTTTGATACCAGACTGACTCATGTGTTACTGTGGCATCCATGATTCCTCTCCAACACCACAGCCTCCCCCTGTTTGCTCTTGTCTGGAAGCACTGAGGGCACAAAGTGCTTCTCCAGGCTGTGACTTGCTCCTTGAGAAACATCTCTCTGGTTGGGTACAAACCTCTCACTGCAGCAGGAAATGCACAACACATTAATAGTCTCCATCCCTTCAGATGTCTCACCAACCTCATGGTGAGGAACTTTTTCCTAATGTCTGACCCAACCCTGCTGTAGTTTCAAACCATTGCTCCTCATCCTGTCACTCCATCCTCTGGAAAATTCACTAAACTTTGCAGTTGTGGGAAAGTTCTCCAACAGTCAAAGTCTTTGTATCAGAGATGGTTGCTTCTTGGGAAGGTACAGCTTGATTCAGCTAGAATTAGTTGAGGCTGGTACAGAAATTAAGGAGCAAAATAATATTAGCTTCTCAATACCTG
>VZTY01007787.1:0-14598 GCA_013400935.1 Turnix velox
GATTCTATGATTCTATAAATGAATTCCTTTCCCATACAAGCACTTCTCAACAGCCACTGCAGAAATGCTGCTGCCTTCTGAGTTCAGCATGGCTGTAGTTTAGTAAGGCAGCACAGCTCCACAACACAATCAAAAGCTTGGAGAAACAGAATCCAGAGCTGAAATTCCAATGGGAATTTGGGGAAAGAGAGGAAGAATAGCTGAGCTGGAATTTTATATACCAGGAGACTTGCCACGAATAATCAGAGACAAAGAGGAACATCTGGGTCTCAGGCAGGTTCAAGTTTTAAAAGCTATTCTTCCAGCAAATTGCTGCTCAGGAGTGCTGTTTACGAGGAAGCTTGCCAGTGTTTGTAGAAATTAGTCATCCAAAACTACAACATCCAACATCACTGAGCCTTGTAGCCTGCAGATACACTTCTGGCTCCCTGGGAACTCTATACTTACAAGTCACAACCCCAATTCCCATCAGCGGCATGACTCCCTGCGAGGACAGCCTGCTTTGTGCCAGACAGAGGAGATAGCTGAGTAATGACCACTGAGGGGTGAGAGCAAAACACAAAGCATTTTAAAAACAGTCCTGAACAAAATGCTCTGCTGGGGGAAGAGATCAAGGACTGATGAAAGAGAGGCACTTCCATGAAGGAGAAAATCCTTCAGAGCAATCACCTATAGGACATAACCTCTGAGTTCTCCGAGCACCTGTAAAGAGCACTGGACCCTTATGGCATAGTCTATCTAATGACTCTTTGCTTATAGGTCCTAGGATATCTTTAGCATTTAGGCCTGCTCTACACTCTTTTGCCTTCCATACAATAAGCAAAGAGCAAGGTAGAGCAAGAACGCAGTACTTTAAGCCAAGTTAGTAGTAGTGGTTCCAAGAGTGGCCACAAGCTTACCAGCATCAAGGTGCCTTATACTGACATAGATTGTTCCTGGAAGAGCCATATCATAGTGTACTCAACACACTACTAAACCAATCAGCACTGTGGGATGGGTTTGGGACTTCAAATATACTGAAGTGGCTAAAATGGTCCATCAGGGTAAGTAAATGAGGCTTTAAACTGCAGAAAGAAAATGACTCCTCAAAGCAAGGTAAAACCAAGCTACAGATCTGTGCTTGAATATAGTCAAGAGGGATGTTATCTCAGTCACATGCCAGGCACTAGAAGCATTTGCAAAAGGGAGCTAAAATTCTTTCCTCAATCTAGTTTGTTTTTAACATCCACGCTGGTCTAACTATAAGGATTTCTCTGGGATTAGTGCATGGTCTCTACTCAGATCCACCCTTGAATACTTGGAGACATGTTCCTGGAACATTTCAAAGGCAGTGCTGGTGCTTCTGCAGCACCAAGAGTGTGGCATCTTACAGGATGCTCTGGGTTGAACACTCACAGCAGAAGACTAGAAATAATCATAGAATCATAGAATAGTTTGGGTTGGAAGGGACCTTAAAGATCATCGAGTTCCAACCCCCCTGCCATAGGCAGGGACACCTCCCACTAGACCAGGCTGCCCAGTGCCCTGTCCAGCCTAGTCTTGAACACCTCCAGAGAGGGGGCATCCACAACCTCCCTGGGCAACCTGTTNCTTCTCCAGGCTGAACAACCCCAACTCCTTCAGCCTGTCCTCATAGGGCAGTTGCTCCAACCCTTTGATCATCTTCGTGGCCCTTCTTTGGACCCTCTCTAACAGCTCAATGTCCTTCCTGTGTTGAGGGCTCCAGAACTGGACGCAATATTCCAGGTGGGGTCTCACCAGTGCTGAGTAGAGGGGTAAAATCACCTCTCTTGACCTGCTGGTTACACTCCTCTTGATGCAACCCAGGATTTGGCTGGCAGGTCGGGCATCCAGGGCTTACTTGACCCAGCTGTGCCCTGTCCTTGGCTCTGAACACGTACATGGTTCAGTATGGTTTCCAGCCTTGCCACTGACCCCATCTCTTGCTGCTCCTAACTGGACTCCCTGGGTATACCCTGGATGTGACTGTCAATGGAATGATCACTGGACCCTTTTATCACCACTTCTGCTCTAACCACCAGTTTTGGAATGGTAGGACTGTGCCTGGTTAGCAAGGGAACTGGTTGTGCAGGGGTCACCCTTGGTTCCTTGCTCAAACCTCATTGTGGAGCCACCCTACTCCAACTGCTTCCCGACAGGTTTCATAAAACATGATCAACTGCTCCAGAACTTCACATGCCTGCTGAGTGAGGGTATGAGCTATCTGCAGGACCAGAGGCTTAGAGAGTGTTAGGAATCACACAGGAGATCCATGCAGAATTGCTGCATCTTCTGCAACACATACAGTATTTCTCTTCCTCCTTTCTATCAGCAGCACCACAAGAACGTGCTGGACGGGCAGGGAGAGGGGGTTAAGCACAAAAGGATCTCTACACTCCTTCTTTTAGTGGAAGGGAAGACAATTAGCATTTCCCATGCAAGGTTGTCACATTTGCCATGGGGATATTTGCCTTTCCTGCAGGATTTATCAGTTCAACATGATACCCAAGGGAGGAAGCCACGTGTTTGCAGCAGCTTTGAGATCTCAGCACAGCTGAGATTTCTCTGATGAGGAGCAGCTGCCAGGGAAGGGTCTTGGGGAGCTGCTGTGGCTGACTCACTGCTCTTTCTCTTTTTAATAAACTGCCCTGTAGGAAAGCGAGAGCTGAAGCCCCTGAGACTGAGGCTCAGCAATTAATGCTGCCATTTCAGAGCCAGTTCAGAAGTCACACAGAGACTCACTTCTTCTGCAACTGTGAAAGATGAAACATGGAGCATGTAGAAAACACTAAGATGAATTGAACCCAGGGATTTATCAAGCCTCTGATATGCTTTTGGCAACACTAGACCCCCTTCACAGTTTCCCTGGAAGAGAATCCAACTTTAGGAAGCAGATGGGAGGTGATAAATCTTCATTCCTTGCTGTGTTGGATTCAGAGCTGGTTTTATGGTCTGCCAAGTGGCTAAGTAGGAAATTCCAGAGCAGAGGAAAAGCAGCACCAGCACACTCAAGGAGAAAGCCCCCAAAGTATTTAGTACCTCACTTTCAGCTCCTCTTGGTTGCAGGAGCTTCAGAAGATTCATTTTTACCCTATTCCACCCATTCCACTGCAGCGTACTGTCTCCTGAGAGTAATCAGGGCAATCGTGCACTAAGTGTATTTAACTCCCCAAAGCTATGATCAGGTTGGTACAGAAAGTCTCAAAATCCAACCTACTGACACTGTCACAGACAGATGCCACCTCCCAACTCTGTCCATCAGAGCCCTCAAACAGAGCCCTTCTGGAAGTTAACATCAGGATCTTGGCACCAAAGTTGAAGAACAGCCCAGACTACCAGTTTCTTGTTTTCTGTCTCAGTGGCTTTTCCTATTATGCTACAGACTGTAAATTGCTGCACTAATTGTGCCATTCACATCCATCACTGGTCCCAATGGCACATCTGGAAATATCAGGAAATCAGAGGATAGAACCTTACTATCTGATTCATTCTTTGTTAAATGATCTAAAATCAGGTTATTTTGGAGCTGGCATTTTCCTATACAGCTTCTGGAGCGGAATCCACCTGAACTATAGGTGGGACAGCAAAACCATCTTTCCAGTTCTTTTTGTCAGTTTCCTAAGGCTCCACTTCTGAGCTTGTTTTTCTTTTCACTTTTATGAAGTGGAAAAAATGAAGGTGATTCAGCTCCAAAGAAGTAGAAGAAATCACACAAGGTAAGCTTAATTCTCAGCTTCACAGGCTCTCGAGGCTAGGAAGACAAGCACTGCAGAACAAGTCCTTGCCTGGTAAAACTCTGCTCTGGATTGAAGCTTTCTGCCTCTCCTGGAGACATCATCAGACAGCAGCCTCCATCTGAATGTTAGGATAAAGAAAACATGGCTGAAATCTGCTGCTATGAAGCTGTCTCACATGGGCACCTTGGCCAAGTCACTTTATGGGATGGAGATGATTTCTGTCTGCACCTCTGAGCTCTCCAGGATGAGGAGCTGCATGTCCTTTTGAACCTGAAGAGCACAGGCACAATGGGGCCCTGATCTTTCATTGCTCCTGCCATATAAATAATAAAAAGGCAGCATGAGGGAAGATAAGGCAGCTGCTGCATGGGCTGTTCTTCTGCTGTGGATAAATAAACAGTTCTAGTCTCCGGAACTGTCGGTCTGGTACCTCTCAACAGAGGAAAGTAAATGATTATTGCAGAGAGAAGAAATGAATAAATAAACACCAAACAGATGACTTTTTTATGGATGCTCACTCTTCTCAGGCATGGGCAGCAGTGCCCCCAGCTCACCATGTGGGAGGCATGGGAAGCTGGCCGTTCTTTTATACATTTTACATTTGCTCTGTTCTGCCCGAGTGCCTGATTATTAATTTTTTTTGAGAAGAAATTGGCTGGGGGAATCTGGAGGTTAAGAGCTGCAATAAGAGGCAATTTTTTAAGCTTTGTCAGTTTTTGCTGCTTAATCAACTGGACATTGTCCCTTTGAATAAAAGATCCTGAATTCTTAGTGAGGTGGTTGAAAGGTCCCACGAACTCTCCCTGCATTTACCATATGGCATAAATCTCCCTCACAGCAAATAGCAGAATGAGCAACACAGCTTGTGATATTGCTGGGAAGTCTGGCTACTGATCCCATGATGGGAGGCCAAACTGTGGCTTGCCAGAGTCTGGTACAGCTTACTGGGATATTGTGGAGCTCCCCATGGAGAAGTGTGGGTGACCACACCAACTTGGCAAGTGGATATGGAACAGAAAGCTTAACAATTTCCTTGAGACCAGTAATGGGAATTACGGATCAGCCCCAGCTACGGCTCTAGGACTCCCCCCTATGCCTCCTGCCTTCGGTTCTGTTTGCCAGATACCACCAGAAACTCGTTAAAACCGTTTCCATTCTTTCTCTTTGCTCTTTTCTGCCAGGAGGGGGAGCCTGGCTCCTGCCTTCTACTGCAGCCAACCCGCAGCAGGCTCTGCTGGGGCTGGTTCCTGCTCCGCTGCCCCGAGACTCTATCCCTTGCAGAGATTGCCTCCAAGGAGGCTCCATGCCCACGGCTGAGGCTTTGTAAGTGCCTGCTGAATAGTGGAGAAAGGCCCCAAAAGCACGTGTGTAGGGCTAACAGGAAGCTGGAGGCTGCCAGATTAGTGCTGGGAGGTCAAAGCTGAAATGGTAATGATGTGTTCAGTGGCCGAGGGTCTGGGTCTAGGGCCATGAGGGAGCACAGCACTTACCACCATGCGGTTGAGAGACACCCAACAATCATCGGGGAAGTCCTGCAGCATGGGCACAAGGAACTGGAGGCAGCCATCCCAGTGACACAGCAGAAGCATCATCCCAATCAGGTTCACAATCCGCACCACTGCACTGGCCAGATCGTAGGTCATGTGGAAGATCTGCAGGGGCCAACACGGAGCAGATTAGATGGCAGCCCCCCAGACAACCAACCCAACATAATTAGATGCAGTATCAGGGTCAAGAACCTTGCTAAAGTAACAGAAAAGGCTGCATCAGCTCAGATCGGTACAGTATGCAAGCAGAACCATCTGAAAGACAAATTAAAAACCAAAACATAAAATCATAGTCATTCACCCCTCTTGTCCTCTGCTTTCACCTTCTAATCTACAGTAAAAGCTCTGTAACTAATTTTATAAAATTAGTTGGTTGTAAATATTTCTGGACTATCAGTCACTTCCCAGAAATAAACTCTATAATTACACCTTTTTAACAGCAATGCCCTTCTTTATTTCTGCTTTTACTAAATATATGCTACGCTCTGACCCATGGTAAAAGCTGTCTTTGTACTGGATTTCAGATACAGACTCTGCAGCTATCAAATGCAAGAAAGAATGGCCTCAAACTCAGCAGAGGCTTCTGGAAGAAGGTCTGATTCCACTATTTTCTTGTATTCTGCTGCTATATAGAATCATAGAATAGTTTGGGTTGGAAGGGACCTTAAAGATCATCGAGTTCCAACCCCCCTGCCATAGGCAGGGACACCTCCCACTAGACCAGGCTGCCCAGTGCCCTGTCCAGCCTAGTCTTGAACACCTCCAGAGATGGGGCATCCACAACCTCCCTGGGAAACCTGTTCCAGTATTTCACCACCCTCAGTGTAAAGAATTTCTTTCTTATGTCTAGTCTAAATCTATCCCCCTCTAAATATATATTTATATCACTATCAGTCTTATTTGAAGGTGGGCAAGAAAAAGGGAAACAAGAAACATGGCAGAGCTGTAGAGCACTTCTTACCAAGGAGACTTTTGGAGCACCCGGCTCCTTTCTGCCCAGTTTTGTGATGGAATTTGGATACACAACATACCAGCAATTGCTATCTTGAGCTACATTTCAGACAAGCTTTCGACTTTCCCAACCATGCAGCACACCAGAAAGATGGGCTCTGGGGTGAGCTTGGCTGCCATGGTATGGCTCAGCATGGAGTCCACCTTCTGACCTTGTTGCAGTTAATATGATGAGAGGAGACCCTTCAAACTGTCACTGGATAATGGATCCAGTAAGGACCATGCATTTATTTAGTCCTCATGGTGTGCTGGCTAAAGAAACACTTCACAGAGCCCCCAGACACATCTGGCATCTTCTCCCACATGCTGCTGTGTCACCACGGCAATTTGTGACAATGTTTGAGATGGAAGGAAGCCTGACAGCCATGTCCCAGCCCTGCCAACGTGTCCTGCCTCAGGGCCTCGTCTGGAGAAATCCTAATCACTGCCACCCACACATGGTCTTACTGGTTTTGGTAGTGGAGGAGTGAAATATTTGGACAGCTGTGTGTGAAAGAAGCAGAGACCCACTGCTGTTGGCCTTCTCAGGCTTCCCAGGGTTTGAAGGAACATATAGCCTGGCTGTTTTGCAGCCCAGCCCACAATCTGGTGACACAATGTCCTAGTTGGATTTAATGGAAGGGAACAAAAGGCAGAAGGATATGAGAAGCCAACAAGACCCCAGTGAATGAGATGAGGCTGCATGTCCCAGCATTCTACCCTGACTTTCTACCCTGATGGAACTCCCTTCCAGGGTATATTTCAATCAGCTCTGTTCAAATCCAACTACAACAGCTATTTACACATCTTCCCAACAGCTTGTTTAGCCTACCCTGCAGCCCCTCCTGCTCCCTAGACTCCTTAACAGCCCTGCCATAGCCCTTCCACCCTGGCCCACAGTCTCTCTGTAATGTCACCTGCAGACATTACCTCTCTGTAATGTCCTCCTCTGCAGCTCTTGCACTCCAGCCCAGCTCTGCTGCTCCAGTCCTGCATGCTCACATGTTCTGTTTCCTGACCTGCCACCACATCTCTCGTCACAACAAGACTCCTACTAATACCTGGAGTATTGCATCCAGTTCTGGAGCCCTCAACACAGGAAGGACATTGAGCTATTGGAGAGGGTCCAGAGAAGGGCCACAAAGATGATCGAAGGGTTGGAGCAACTGCCCTATGAGGACAGGCTGAAGGAGTTGGGGTTGTTCAGCCTGGAGAAGAGAAGGCTCAGAGGGGACCTCAGAGTAACTTATCAGTACCTGAGGGGGTCCTACAGAAAGGCAGGGGAAGGAATTTTTAACATAATATCGGATGGGAGGACTAGAAACAATGGATATAAATTGGAGGGGGATAGATTTAGACTAGACATAAGAAAGAAATTCTTTACAGTGAGGNAGAACTGACCTCTGAATGAGCCACACAAGCAGAACACACAGCAACATCTATCCAATATCAACATCTCCTTATGGATGTAGCAGGATTAACTGTCAGTTCTTCAGATGTAAAATAAATCTGTAAACACAACTTTCTTACAGAGCATCAACCAGGTCAAGGGAGGTGATTCTGCCCTTCTACACCACTCTGGGGAGACCCAACCTGGAGTACTGTGTCCAGCTTTGTAGTCCATAACATAGTAAGAACGTGGACTCAGTGGAGCTGATCCAGAGGAGCCCACAAAGATTATCTGAGCACCTCTCCTACAGGCAGAGAGAGTTTGGGCTGTTCAGCCTGGAGAAGAGAAGGTTGCAGGGAGACCTTATAACAAGCTTCCAGTCCCTAGAAGGGGCATATAGAAGGGATGGGGAGCCATAGGACCAGAAAGAATGGTTTTAAACTGAAAGGGGGGAAGTTCAGACAATACACTAGGAAGGAATTCTTCACTCTGAGAGTGGTGAGCCCCAGGCCCAGGCTGCTCAGTGAAACTGTGACTGCCCCATCCCTTCAGGGGTTCAAGGACTGGTGGGAGGTGTCCCTACCCAGGGCAGCAGGTTGGAACAAGATGAGCTTTATGGCATCTTCCAACCCAAACCACTCCATGATTCTAACAAATTAATTTTCATTTTGCCACATCATTAATGAAGCTGCAGGAAGAAGCCCACCTAGTGCTTCCTGAGTGCCAAACACCTCTGAAACACTGCCTGGGCTCCCCTCAGCCCCAGGAGGAGATGCAGTGGTTGATGCAGTCACCTGGGAGTCACCTCCAGAGGAGCAGGCAATTATTGGAGATAATTAAATGAAGCAAGAGCCATAGGGCATGCTATGTGACTGTATAGCTAAGTTCATATAATTCCTTCCTTCTCTGAGGCTGTTCCTCCCAGCAGCCCAGGGCAGTATGTACCTACCATCTTTGTCTACAGTGAGTCAGTTCAAGCAGCTGAAAAGGCAGAAAACTTCTCTTATAAATGAAAGGAATTAAGGTTTGTCAGTTCAGCTGCCTAAATTGCCTCATCATTCTGTGGTCTGAGCAAGCTGTTCAATTTGAATGCCTGTTTCCACACCAGATCTTACCACTTCCTCACCTAATCAGAATGCTATGGGGTCTTAGGCATGGAGAGATCCCAACACACTCAATCCACACTGAGTGGGAGCCACAGAAGAAGGCTGGAAAATGGAATGATGAATGTCTTGGATAACTGCTGCTAGACCCTATTATTTCTGCTGCATCCAAGATGCAGCCAGTGTCAGTTACTGTATAGAAACGCATTCTAGCAATATTTCTGGGCTGAAAAGAGGAAAATATCCAAAATCCAGCATGAAAGGCTCTTCTAGAAAGTCTCACTCTCAATGCTGTCTCAATAGGTCAGCAAAAAAACTGACACATAATTCATAAAGAATAATTCTTACTGGTTTCATCATCTCCCCCCCACCTATGTTAGCAATGATAATTCCCATTTAGATAACCCAAAGTGAACCCAGCCTATTTGAATGACAGCCACAGGCTATGCTTTTAATGAAGCCAGAGCAGCAGTTTGCAGAAGGATCACTGAATGGCTCTTTTGTTATCACTAGGGTTTTACTGTGCTAATGACTTTTTCTCACCTATGTGTGTTTTCATGAATTTTCAGTTTCCCATAACTCAGGGAACTCCAGTCAGGGACAGGGAGAAACCATGTCAGACTTAGGAAGTGCTTTTCTTTCTTTAATATATTAAAAACAGAACGAAAAGCCCGAGGGAACACATGGTTTAGGGGAAAGTTAAAAGATTATGGAGCATCTTACATGGTGATTGGGACCTATTCTAAACAGGCTAGAGGAGAATAAAGATTCTTTGTCCATCTCAACTTTCTTCCCCATAGTGCATAAATACTCTTCTGAAATACAAGTAAATACATATTTCCTTATGGCAGAACAGCCTTAACTCTGATTGGAGTACCCAGACTAACATATGTTACTGTTTGGATTCTCTTTTGAGCTTTGTGTTTCCTTTTAAGGACTTTGGGATTTTTAAGCCATAAATTAAGAATAAATCCTTTGCTTGCTATTAAGCTCGAGCAGTGTCAAGGCTACTTGATTATCCACAGGGGATTTATCACAGTTGTATATTAACCATAGTGTGGGTGCAGCCACCAGCACTGGCTCAGGACCAGCAGGCTTTCTTCCTTTGGATGCAGTACTACAGGAATGCTGCTATGTCACTAGCAGATGTAGTGAAGGGCAACAAGCAGTTTCACTGCTTTCCTGTGGTGCAGAATCTGTTCATAACCCCTGTGGATGGAAGTCAGTGTTATGTAGAGCCAGTGTTCAGCTGCACAAACGTAGATGCTATTAGGTCTCTCTGGCAGAGTGTTCAGCTCAACTCAACCATGCTGGTTCCAAACAGAGTCACTACAATGCCTCTGAGGGTCCCCAGATCCTCAGGTAGACTCATTTGTTCACAAGCACAGCATCTCTGGTACACACAGGTCCAGCAGGGATATACAATGACAGCCCTGCCTGCAGAGCTTGGTGCTCTGAGCACAGAGACTGGGGCTTTGCCAGGGCTGGCCTGTGTGTGGCTGGTGCACAGGGTGCCTGGACTGAGCTGCCTCCCTGCACAGCTCTTCCTTCTGTGTCCTCTTGGAGGGCTCTCCTCCTCAGAGCAATCCAGCTTCTGCAGCCCTAGACAGACAGACACACAGCACTCTCAAGGATCTGAGAAATTCCTTTGGCCTGTTGGTTTTGATAGCCACACCAAGCTGTGTGCCAACAAAAAACAACATGCCTCATTAAATGTACAACTTTGATTTCAGTCAAAGCCTTGTTTCACTGCCAGAGCTCAGGCAGCCACTTCTTCAAGGTGTCCTTGATTTCTTCTAGCTCAAGAGATCGTGTTAGAGGAATCCTGCTGCAGTTCAGAGCCCACTGAGGAGTTCTTTGGGGCTGACAAGGTTTTGGGTTCATACAAATAGGATCCCAATAGCTTGTTCCACGTAAATGGCATTTCCGAGATGGAGCTCTTATGTAGAGATTACTTTGTTGAAGAAAGTTTTGATCCTAATTGATCCTTTCAGAAAGTGGTGCAAGGTGTTCTTTGGCTAGAAGGACAGAGTTGGCTTGTTCAGCCTGGAGAAGAGAAGGCTCAGAGGGGACCTCATAGTAACTTATCAGTACCTGAGGGGGTCCTACAGAAAGGCAGGGGAAGGAATTTTTAACATAATATCAGATGGGAGAACAATGGATATAAATTAGATGGGGATAGATTTAGACTAGACATAAGAAAGAAATTCTTTACAGTGAGGGTGGTAAAATACTGGAACAGGTTGCCCAGGGAGGTTGTGGATGCCCCATCTCTGGAGGTGTTCAAGACTAGGCTGGACAGGGCACTGGGCAGCCTGGTCTAGTGGGAGGTGTCCCTGCCTATGGCAGGGGGGTTGGAACTCGATGATCTTTAAGGTCCCTTCCAACCCAAACTATTCTATGATTCTATGATTCTAAATAAGTATCAATTCTTGCTGCAAGGGGCAAAAAAAATCATCTTCTCCACATTCAGCAAGTGTCATGACTGACACAACCTGTGTAATGAGAGGAAGAGTTTGGGAGCCTGGATATGCAGATTCATCTTGGGATGCTAAAGCAAGGGGAGAAACAAAAAACAAGCAATACTTGTAGGATGGGCTTCCCCCAGGAGGAAAAATCCTCTTCAGGCTCATACAGCATTATGCACATGAGTGCACTGAAGCATGGAAGCGACGAGCATACACAAGGCACACACAGAGCCAAAACCCCTGAGCAACTCAGACACTGTTAAGCACACACAAGAAATCAGAGTCAAGAGAGAAAGGGCAGCCCCCCAAGAAATTCAGCCTGTTGAGTAACCTCACACCTCTGGGAACACAATGTTTCAGCAAAGCAACACAAAAGATCTCAGCTGCTGTTTTCCCTCTCCTGATGGGAAATGCATCATCAAACCCCTTACTTGCACCCTCCTGACTCTTTACAACTTTCTATTTGGTTCTCCCATATGCTACATTTCATCTGCACCAAAACCTAAACTAATGTTAATCTGAAAACTTTTGCTTGGCCACATAAACAGAAGTTCTGGAAAAATGGACAAAATGCTGTTCTTGCTACTCAAAAATAGAAAGATCTAAACTCTAAATTTGAGGCAACTATTGCTCAGGTTGCTCTGCTGACAAGGTGCTTAGTTTGGGAAGTTGGGCTTTTTTACAACTTCACAGTGTGCTGAGAAGCAGGAGCCCCATATGAAGGATGGGCTTTGGGTCTGAAAGCTTTGGGCTGTGCTAATCACAAAGTGGTTGGCAAAACAGGATGGAAGGGAGGGAGCTTTGGGCTCCAGATTGTATTGGGACAACGCTGAAAGCACCAGCCAGCACAGAGCAGATGGACTAGAAATGGGAAATCTTCTGTGGTACACAGATACATCTGCAAGCACTCTGCAGACTCAGGGATGCACTCGACAGTTTGAGATGGTTGCTTTTGCCTGCTTTTTGCTTTGCCAGCAAGGAAAACTATAGCCAGAAGATCACGTTTTAGATGAAGGCAAGAGTTTGAGGTTGATTCTCTTTCTATGCTTGCTTTGCAGCAAATAACATAATCAATGTCAGGAGAGTTGCTGATGCTGCCTTGAGTCACTGTGAGAGGAGAATCAGGTCTGTGATTCATGGGGGAAGATCCTGTGGAGTGTGATTGTCTCAGGGCTGCCTGGAACAGTCAGTTTGAGGGAAGTGCACTCAGTGCCAGATGTTAAGAGAGATATCCAAGTGGATTTTACACTTAAAATATAATAATCCTTTGTGCTGTTATGGCAGTTTTCATCTGAAGGTCTCAAGGGCTTCAGCTGACATTAAGCTGGTTTGCTTCAGTATCTCCAGTGAACGTGCGATCTCCATTTTTCTTGATGGTCAAAATGAGGGACAGGAAAGGGAAAAATCACATTCCAGAGGTTTTAGAGGAAGCTGAGAAAAAATCTGGATACAAATCTAGGGATGCCAGCGTTCATCTCCTGCTCTAACCACTACCCATGTACCATGGTTACCACCTAGAGCTCAGAAACAGCCAGCTCAGCCCCAAGAAAAGTCAGTGTGTGTATGTGCATGCAGGGATCTTGCAGTAGCCTGGTGCTTTTAAAGCTCTGTATGAACACACTGCAAGCCTCTACCTCCTCCTGAGATGATTTAACTCTTCCCAGGCAGCTTGCTTCTGGCTAATGGAAGTTATTCTCCATCTAGAGGCTGAAGAGCCATAGAGAACAGAAGAAAGCCCGTGGTAAAATTGAAAGCAAAAAAGAAAAACATTTTCTTGCATTCTCCCTCAGAGACTTGTGTCTACTGGAAAATATTTACAGCAGAGAAAGGTGAAATAGCAGGACTAATTAGCACTGAGAAAGCCAGCATAAATGACAGATGTTTATAGATATATATAAACCCCAAAGATCCTGCCACAACCATATGTTTTGCCTCTTGCACTCTCTAAGTTGAGGTTGTCATGCCAACAGCCCCCCTTTCCCTCCCCATGCCGCCATTCCAACTTAGACTTTAATCTTCATCGTTTTAAGAACTTTTGTCACCACGGCAACGTGACACAGACTTTTAAAAATATTTTCTAGCACAACTCAAACGACTGTCTTTACTGCATGGTTTTCTTTCAACCCTTATGAAAAAAGAAAACATTTTGGCTTGTATTTTGCACTGGAAGTGCAAAAGGAACCAACCTGGAAGTCTTCATGGACACCAGCTAGCAGGGACAGGAACCAGCCCAAGCTGCCTGCACAGAGGGACAATGACATTTTCACCAGAGCAGCAATGCAAGGAGTGGGGTCAGGGCTTTTTCAAGAAGCTTTGTGACTTTTGCAGATGCGTCCCTTTGCTTTTCAGTGGGGTTTATGTTCTCATACATCTCCAGCTCAGGTTTTCAACAGTATCTCTCGACACAGTTAATGCATTTGGAAAAAGAAGGGGAAAAATATCAAGCCCCCAGAGATGTAAGTAGGTTAGGTGGCTCATTCGCAGTGGGAATTAGATATCTTACCTGCCTAGGCTTTTTTTTTAATCTCTCATGGCTGCAACTTTGGGAATCGTGGTTCTTCTGAGAGCAATGAATCACTCTGGAAATAGGTCAAAGACCTTTTTGGAAGTTTAAGAATGACCCCACCGTCATCAGGCAAAAGATCTGTGTAGCTCAGTAGCTATATATAGATATGCCCAGGGAAAGAAATACATGGAAGGGGAAAGGAAGCATAAATATCTATGGAATGAGAAGCACAACTGGTTTGAAACTGGAGCCTCAAGCCTGGAAACAGCATCACAAAGGAACAGTAAATAGTCTAAGAGGCTGGCCCAGATGAACTTGCACTGGACTGGTGCTTGTGGAGGTATTTGTTGCTGGAAAAGGTACCTGAGCAGCAAGATGAGGTGATCAATCCATGACTCAGATGATGTAGATGAGTCCAGGCTGCAGACTGTGTCAGAAGGACCTCATTTTTGGTCTGATTCACCACTCACTCAACTGAGTGGGAAAACGCCCCTGAGTGCACTGAGCTACTCCGCACAAAGTCAATTAAAACCAGATAGTTTGGATAAGTAATGAGACAAAATACTAATGGCAATATTGATCAGCTTATGCTATTACCTAGGTCAGTGACACCCTTTCCCTTGGAGCCTGGATCAATTTTCAGGAAGGAAATTAAAAAATGGTATAAATAGGCGTCCTGAGGAAGAGGATCCCAATCTTCCCTCCCAGCAACATAGGTCCCAAAGCTGGCCCTGTCACATAGTGGTTTGAAGCTGTTTTCTTTCCACTAAGTGATGTTTTTAGCAGAGTTCCAAGATCCCTGATTAAGAAGCAGGAATTAAAACTCAGTAGTTACAGAACATAGAATAGAATCATAG
>VZTY01007789.1:0-25795 GCA_013400935.1 Turnix velox
GATTCTATGATTTAAATTTTTGTTTGATTTCAACAAGCATTCCAACCAAGTCTGTGTCCTGAGAATGCAGGGACTACAAAGAATGGTTAATACCTGCACACAGAGAATAATTTTAAAGGCAGAAAATAGGAAGTTGCCACTGAATTTCACAGGGCTGGGATAACATCCAGAGAGCACTGCAAAATCAATGAGGCTTGCTGAAGTAACATGAATCTTTGATTCTACAAAATGCAGTTTTCTACATTGTAATGAAATCGTGTTAGCATTGGCTCTGTCCTAAAAATATGTGATGGTAAATTCTTGTGTACCAGGCGCCACATGTATTTGCTTTGATAATGTTCAGAAATTCTTTTATTCACCTTTTGAAAACTGTTGTACAAGCAAATATTTATTCACAGGAGTATTTCCAGAATGTGAAAATGTACTGAACACTCATGCAAGCAGGTATGTGTGTGAATATTTGTCCAGCGGGGGTTTTAAAGTTCTTCTAAGGTTGAGGCTCCGAATGAGAAACACACAATTTAAATAAACAGACAGCAGTAAATACCCCAAAGAAGTCCAGAACCAAGTAAAATTTGCAGATTCCCTAAATTATAAAGTTTTCTTATAACACTGGTATAATGGGAAGCACTCTCATCTCTTTTCTATTCCAGTTCCTTCATCAAAAACCCAAGTGAGGTCATTATTAGACTAACAGAAAAAGCTATCTAAAATACAATTTATTTCTATTAGGATACTCAATCAACAGCAGAATATAATGGTTTTTTGTCTTTATAAAAAGGGATCATAAAGAAGATAAAACAACCCATGCAAAGAACAGAAAAACATCCCAAGTTCATGAGCATTGGGCTTCAGGTACTTTTTTCTCAGTAAAGAGTGCAGATATTCTGCTTTATATTCCATTTATATTTTTTTTATATTTCTGAGATAAAAACCATAATTAATATTGACAGCAGAATCCTCTACTTCTTCAGTCCCAGCATAGTCCTCTAACATCTATAATAGATACTTTTTATTGTGAGTATTATAACGTTTTACTATGTGAAAATATAGGATTGAAATCTCCACAGGTTTGGAGAAATTCTGAATCCAGGTCTTCAGAGAAAATTTCTGGCCACAGGAATGCCCTCACTGTAAATACGCACCAAAGCAAATCAGTTATTCTCCCACTATACCTGGAAATATTGTGCTCCGAGAAAGAATTGTGTTAGAAGTGTGACAGGAAAAAGACTTTTATGCACTTTGTTCATTGAAGACAGCCTTAGCTTGCTGTGGAAACTTTTTTTTCTGAAATGTAAGTTGTTATTGATCAATTAAAGATGTTAGACAAGGTTTTCCTTGAACAATTTCTCATACATTAGTGGCTAAACTCAGTTTCTCTGCCTAGTATTCTCTTCTAGGATACTAGTCTAGAAGACTGAATACCTCCATAGAAGGCATCATATTGCCAGATACTTTCAAATGTAGACAAAGCTTCATTCATCTAGTAAATTTCTCATAAGGCCCTAACACTGAAAAGCCTAGTCTTTTTGGCAGATCTACCTGGAGACTGTTCCTAGCCAAAATAACCAATCTATCTCCCTGCAGCCAGGGACCAAATTTTGTGAGTTCTGTAGCTCCAGAACTCACTAGAATTTTTGTGCTTTTTCCTTGGAACAAGATGTGCCTCAGTCCAGATGGAGTTTAGCTTTTGACCCTACAGATGGGTTGTGCTGTTACAAAGAAGGCACTCCTGGATGACTTTGTGATGTCAGGGCTTACAAATTATGGTGAAGCCAGAGTTCCAGTGTACATGGCTGTGGGGTTGTCCCCTTGGCAGGAAGCCAAACCTTAGGAGTTTCTCTAGCTGCTCTTTGACACTGGTGTTATTTTCCTTTCAAGCTCCACTGAGCTGAACATTGATGTAACAGACCAAGCCACTCTTCTTATTCTCTAAATCTTATTTTCATGTGGTTCTCAATCATATTTTGTTTAAATGTCTGGTTCAATGAACATTTTTGGAAGAAGCTGTGCATCAACTCACACTTCCAGGGAGTATGACAATAATTGGACAGTATGTTCAATTTCTGCAAGGCGTATATTCTACCTTTTATCACTGATACATTAAAATAGTAAATCAAACAGGAGTGACTTGTACAAGTCAACACAAGATTTGTGTTCATTAGAGCAAAGCCACAGGCCAGAACCTCAGCAAAAAGGCAGTGAATTCAATTAGTCGAAGATTAAGCTCTACTTTTCATGGTTATGTGCAATTACATGCAGATTCAGTTTCTTTTAAAAAATATGAAAGGAGAAAATTTAGACTAAAAGTTTCTGGTACAACAATAAATCTTGCTTTCCATGACTCATATCTCTGTCTCCTGGCCAAAAAGAAGCCAAATATTTTATCCATGCTTGCTAGAATGGCTAGAATTATAAAGCTCCACTCAAAATATAAGATAACCATCAAAAGGGAAAATAGGAAATTTCATTATATTCTTTAAATACAAAATCTCTGCTAATATTCTGTTTCGTTTACATAAGATCATCCAGTCCTATTCACGACACAAAAAAAATGTATTTTATTTATTCCAGCCATGAATCTTTTGGACTGTCAACACTTTTAACCTTTAACTGCACAAAGATGTCTTTGTTCTTTAGGAATATGTCCTGTAGAATATAAGATCTTGATATTATAATCAGAGATTCTTTTTTTTTTCATTTGTTTATCCCTAGCATATCTGAAACACTTAACTATAAATACAATTATGTTTCAATAGATGTTGCTCTTTGTCTCTTATTCAGGTTCTGTTCCTCTCCTGAAACTATACTGCTTTGTTTTGTAAAGAGCTAATTCCATGAATCTACATAAAGTCTAAACCAAGATCTGGAGTAAAATATTATTTAATTGGTGTGTTTAACAAAACATATTCAAATCATGCATGATTTTGAAGAAAAAAAAAAGAGCCCTTCATGGATAAAGTAAGGAAAAATTCCTATTTTATAGATGATTTTGCAAGACTCTAAATAGTGATAATAATCATGTTTCATTATGGCAATTATTAGGCTTTCTAATCCAGGTTCTGTAGCTGGTTTTGCAGAGGTCTCTCTCCATTGATTACACAGACATAATTATCTTCAAGTGTGGGTGACTATTAGGATATTGGCAATTTATATAAAGATTAGTAAAAAATAACTTAATAACAACTTCAATGAAAAATTTAGAGTAACAAATAGTTAACTGTATTTGTTTCAGGCAAAATTTACCCAATAATTTTTTACCTAAGGCACCAACTGAGTTGCTAGGGACTGAATCCTTCTGTAATACATCTCTTCTTGTAATAATCTTCAGATCTTAGAGTCTGGTATGCTTTTTTGTACATTTTTTTTCTCTTTATTTTTCTTTAGCCTTTTTAGCATGTTTCTTGAACTTACCCCATAGACTGACTAATTGAGAAGACTGACTAGAAATTAATCAAGAAAGCTGAAGAAGAGGTAATGTACTTGTGACTGCATCAGCATCAATATTCATCAATAATATGAGATATGCATTAATTGGAAGTAGCATGGCTCCTTTATAATAATTTACAAGTCTGGATTTTCCCAGTCTGAGTCAGTTTGCCTATTATGTGGTACTATTCATTTAGACACTTCCAAAATGGTTTTTTACCCATGTTTTACTTTACTTACCTCCCTGTGAAGGATGATGTGAAAATTCAAAAAACTCGTGAGGCCAAGGCACTCAAGAAAGTCTGTGCTCTCTTTCGGTTATGCAACTCTGCACTGTTTTCAAAGATTCAGGATGCTAAAGCTGTATGATCTAATTTCCATTGAGAGAGAAGTCTAGAAAGCCTGGAGAGGGTAGAGAAACTTGTGATTGCTACTTACTCAACCCTAGGAAACCAGCACCTTCATCTGCTCTGTTGAGCACAAATTTGTGCTTTGTAGAAAGGACTAGCTTAAAAAATACTTTATAAATAACCTGTCATTAAGCACCTGCACATTTTAAAGTACAAAATTAAGTAAAGTGCTGAGTTAATGAATAATGAAAGTCCACCTTCAAGGCATACTTCCAACTTCCACCACGCCCTGAGCTTCCTAAGGTCTTAGCAATTGTACAAGGCTCAGGAACATCCACCACTTCCTGAGAATCCTTCATCTGCATGTGCTGAACTCTCCCACTTGTGCCTCAGGGAACAAGCACATGTGCAAGCTACTGACAGACACCAGCCTAGAGTACAGCTTTGCTCTTCCCCAACAATCTGGCAGTTGCACTGCATAGAGGAATGCCTAAGGTGTGTTGCCACAGCCAGAACTGAATATTTTCCAGAAGGATTTAATTTCCTCTTCTTGCTGTTTGCAGAATTGTTTTATAGATGTACATGCATATATACACATACTCACTCAAATATCTTTGAAGGTAAATCAGAGTTTGCTTCCAGGCAAACAGCTCATGAGGCCAGTTAATGGCTCCTATATCTGCACCTATGGGTACATTACTCAAAATAATTTGGCTTTCATGGTCAGTGTCCAGTATTAGAGAAACCCCTGTGTGGGGAGAGAGGGAAGAAGGGAAGTCAGTATCACTGCCACTAGAAGTCAACAGTCTTTAGCTTTTCCAGGCTCCAATATGCTTATTCAGTTATAAATTAGAAGTTAGTAGATGTGAAGAGAAATTATCAATTGATAAAGCTTGGTGAAAAGAAAAAGGAGTACAAAAAGTAACTTTACATTCAGATACTTCATGGAGACCTTAGCAAAAGTCCAGATAGAACTCAGAAAAAGCCACTGATGTCAGAAACACAGGACAGTACTTTGAGATGATGATTAAATTGCAATATTATGAAAAATGGTACACAAACTCCTGCTTTACGTTTGTATTAAATAGAAAGGCTTTTCAATGGTAATAATGAATACAGTGCTGCCTGAATTTTTCTAAGGTATTTGAGTGAAATATGTAATTTTTCTCTTTCTTTAACTGGAACTTCTCCAGGGATATAATTAATTAGTGCATTTTGCATCAATTTGACAGCTTTTTCTTACAAATTAACAGAACTTTTCACGTTTCTTAAATGACAGACACAAAAAGTAATATAGTAATATATGCTATAGTAATATAGCATAACTCCTTTGGTACCTCTATACATCTTTAATGTAGAATTAAAGGCAAATTTCCATGTCTGTTGTGTTAGACCTGCCCTGAAGTAGTGACAGGAGGGCAGAGTTGTAAGATTATTTCCAGCACTGGTGCTTAATCTGTTCTAGCTACTCTTGTATAGTTTAAATTGTTTCTCTCACAGGCCTGATCCAGATGTTTCTGAAGGCAGAAAGAATTCTTCTCCAATGCAGACTTCTTAAAAAAAAAAATCTGTTTTTTCTTCTAGGAGAGCAAACCAAAGGACTTTTCTGAGCCCTTCACATTTTAAACAGTGATGCCAAAGGTTTCTGACTCTTTCTAGCATCTCTGTAACTTTACCTGAAATCTAGAAAGACCTGTCATCTTAGAACTTTGCCAAGACACATATTCCTGCACGTACTAGTCTATGTGGTAAAATAAAAGTGAATCTGAGATTATCCTGCGCTTCAATAAAATTTTTCTTGTGAGCATTTTCAGTTTGTTTTGTTTCTTTTCTTGTGAACTCAGCTTTGAAGCCAGATAATAATATCATCTAACTGAGGGCTAAATACCAAGCAATACAAACACAAATGTAATTGTCTTAGCTTCCCAGTGATAAAGAAATAGCAGCTTTTCCCTATTATTTGAGGAACTGATCCAAAGCCCATTAAAACCAATAGGAAGCTTTCATGCTAGTAAGAGTTTCAAAGCAAGTTTTAGGAGATTTGTGATGAAAGGCCAGCACTTTGCACTTTCAAGGTTGTCAGGGAAAAGATTCACAACATGGGAAGACAATAAAAAGCAAATAAATAAATACTCAGTTGATGAATCATCACTCAGCAATAGAGATTTTTTTTATTAATTCATATGAAGATGCTAATTCTTTTTCTAGCTAACATGACTTAATGGCTTGTGGAAGCCTACCTACCCTCAATACTTCATCCCACAGTTTACCTACTGTACTGTTGCAGAATGGGCACAGGCTAAAGGGTTAACAACTGCTACTAAGTCTTATCAAGCTGGAGCCATAGCCTACATGACGGCCTTGGAGCTCGCCTGTGTCTTCGATGGTCTGGGAAAGTGTCAAGGGAGTAAAGAACAAGGAACAGATAACAAGGAACTTGTGTACAGCTGTGCAAGGGAAGGGTCTGACATTAATGCAAGAATGTAACTTATAACCAATCAGTATGTGAGTAGTAGGCATAATTAGTCATCACTGTATATAAGCTTGTCTGATGCTCTCAATAAACAGATTCTGGCAGATCATATTGATCGTGGAGGTCAGCCCCTTCTTACATCAATACAACACTGTACCTTTCTAAAACATTCACAGTCAAGCTGAAGGATGTTCTGTACTGGCAGGTAGACTTTTTCACAGTCTCTCCCATTTCAGTTGCTGTGTTGTCTTTGAAATGCTGCAACAATCTCTGGAAAGAACAAGAGAATAGGAGTTGTCATGGTAAATTGCCTAAAGGTTTTCTCTAGCTCATTAAACCTCTGAGTACTGTACACAACACAGAACTGACACAACTTCAACAGAAGAGATAGAGCAGTTTATATGCTCAAGCAAGTGTCTAGTATATTCTAGCTGTCTTTGAGCAGTAACTTCAATATGTGACATATTTTGGTAGCAGAACTCTCTCTGTAGCTGTTGACTTTTTGTATAAACACTCATCAGAATGTCCTTCTGAGCCACTAGTAGCAGCCTGTCTTCCCAGGAGAGGTGTTCCAGCACTCAAATCACCTTTGTGGTCCTCCTCTGGATCTAGTACAACAGGTTCTTCATATCAGATCCATCAGTTGGATGCAGTACTACAGGGGAATTGTCAGGAGAGTGGCCTAGAGGGGCTGAATCACCTCCCTCAGCCTACTGATCAAGGTTCTTGTGATGCAACCCAAGATGTGATTGGCTTTCTGGGCTGAAAGCATACATTGCTGGCTCATGTTAAGCTTCCCATTTATCAAGTCCTTCTCTTTAGGACAGCTCTCAAGCCATTTTCCACTCATCTTGCATTTGTGCATGGGATTTCCCCAACCCGTATGCAGGACTTTGCACTTGGTCTTGCTGAACTTCATGAGGTTTGGATGGGTTCACCTCTTAAGATCCCTCTGGACAAGACCTCTTCTCTACAGCATGTCAATCCCAAAACTTGCTGAAGGTGCACTTTATGTCACTGCCCAAGTCACCAACAATGATGTTGGTCCCAGTTGGTCCCTGAGAAATGACTCTCATCACTGGTTGCCACTTGGACATTGTGCTGTTGACAGCAGCTTTCTGAGTGCAGCCACACAGATTGCTCCTTATTTACAGAGTCATCCACCTATCAAGTTCATGCCTCTCCAATTTTGAGACTAAGATGTTGTGCAAGACAGTGTCAAATGATTTGCACAGGTCCAGGTAGATTATGTCAGTTGCTCTCCCTTTATCCACCAATATTGTAATCTCATTATTGAAGACCACCAAATTTTATAGGCACATTTTGCCCTTAGTGAAGCTATTTTAACTGTAACTTATCACCTATATTTTCCGTGTTCCTTAACAAAGTTCCCAGGTTTAAGCAGATGACATTCCAAGTATCACTCTAATGCTTTTCCTCTGGAGCAGCAAGCTTCAATGCAACAGTGAGATGGTGAGTTTGATGGACCTCTGTCACTGATAGGATTTTGCAGCTTGGAAGAGGATGCTCAGCTCAGATTTGCAGCACCAAGCCATTCACTAATTTTCCTATTTGTATTAGCCTTATATATCTACAGAAGCAACACACTATTGCAATGATTGGATGTTTGTATTCAGAAAATAGCAGGGACTTGAACAACAAGGCTACTGCTATTCAGAAATGGAATGCATTGGCCAGACCGAGTGTTTTCAAAATTATGCAGCACTTCATCTTGACAATACTCCTTGGCTGAGCCAGAAACTACATTTTTGTGATTAGTATGTTCAGACACTTTCTTTATGTTCAGAATCCAACTGTTCTGTAGCTCTGAAAAACAGAACAAAAAGGAAAATGTGCTTTTGAAACCAGTCTGACAACTGCAATTAAATCAATCACCCACTCAATTTCAGATATTTGTGACATCAAGAAATGTAACAAACACCTTTCAGCCATAACAGCTCAAGGCATATTTTCTTTAAAAGCACTTCAGTAGAAAATTCCAGCATACCTCACCCACTAAGATCCTTTCATAAAGAATGCACTTCTAACTATAGAAACTGAAAAGGGTTGAATATTCACTACTTTGTAATTTTCAACATGGTTCATAAATTTCTGAGGGAATAAGCCCAGCTGAGGAAAAATTTGCTACTTCTTGAGGGAAAATATTTAGGAGTGACAAAGAAATTTTTATGGTAAGCTAAACTACAAATAATTTCATGTAAGTGTGGGTTTTCATTTCTATCGTGGTCTTTCAAATTTGTATTAAGCTAAGAAATAGAATCAGGTGCTTGAGTTCCATCTTTGGCAAAGTATCAAACCAGCAGAGTTGCTGAAAACCAGTTCCTTACAATTTGCTTCCCTGTTCTGCCACAGAAGTGAAGGAAGTGTCTTCTCTCCCTAGTAACAGATGACAGGACAAGAGTAAACAGTCTCAAGTTGTGTCAGGGGATTGGAGTACAAGAAAAAATTTATTCTAAAAGGGGTTTTTAGCAGTTGAGGCAGCATCCTTTAAAAGATGAGCAGATATTGTGCAGACATTGGTTGTCCTTTGTTGCAGGAGCTGATCAAAAGTAAGATCAACTACACATTATATGTGTATTTGATCTCATGTTGGATGCACTGAGTCCACTCCATTCAGTTCTGATGCTGCTGGTGGTTTGCACAAACTGACAGTATGCTCTAGCCTTTTAAAACATCTGATCAATAATGCTAGAATAGGAATATAAGGGGGAATAAATCGATGGCAATGGTTTAATGAAGAAAATGAAACTTATGTAGAATAAAAATAAAGGTTTAGGAAAGTAAATTAGAAAATACTAGTGCACATATATACACTGCTGAGACTGCTGATTGAAGTGTGAGAACCCCCAGTTGCATATTTGTAATAGTATTTTTCGAAACTTTTGTTTCAAATTTTGGAAGTACTAGCAGATCACTAAGTATTAAAGGTTATGATAATAATTAAATGCTCAAACTCCTTCAATGAAACTGTTTATTTTAAAGGACTTTTTCAATTCATCTATTCTACTTCATATAACAATAAGAAAATTACAGCAAAGAAAAATTACAGCAAAGACCTCAACCCTATACCACAGGTGAGTTTTGTGACTTACTGAGCCATTGTCTTTTCTTTTTAATGTGGTTGCTACACTATATAAGTAGTCAGAAACATAAACATTGCAAGATGGTTCTTGATAGTCCCAATTTATCCTTTATCCTCTAATTTATTAAGAGACAAATTGTGATGTAAAGGGAACTCAGTAGATTTAGGAACCTAGAGACTGCTGTTTCAGTCGAGTTTTGAGTATGAGATAAAATTCAGGTCTTGTGTGTTTTGTTAGGAAGTTTTTGAGCAGTAAGGGAGGAAAGCAGGGAAACTCTGAAACCATTTTATCTTATGTAAAACTGTTTATTAGGTGGATATTACTTAGATTCCTCAAGGTGAGGCAACACAGGAGAGTCTTTCTTCCAATTCTGTCTTCCAGAGTTGGACAGGGAATATAATTTCTAATATCAGAAGAAAGCATCCTCTTTATTTTCATTTTATTTTATTACAATGGCTTATAACTGAAGAAAAAAATCTGTTTTTCAGCAAGTTGAAGAAAACATTTAATCCAACAAAAAGAAAGAAAAATCACAATTTTGTGAAAAGCCACAAAAATCAGCTTCATTTACCATTTGTATCTGAACCCAACAATCTAAAGATATTATATGTGAAAATCTAGTCTTAGGATTGCCCCAATGTGTAATGGGACATTTACAAATTCATTAACATTTTTGTGGAACCAGAAAGCCATTTCTGTGCAGCTAAAGAGGAACCACGAGAAGTATTGCATGTGACAACATGATTATGCAAATTGTCAGCAGATGAGAATCAGAAGGGCTCTAATTAATTCAGTAGGGTTCTGCAGATTTACATTTGCTGATGATCTCAATTTGCTGTGTTTTGAATGAAAGATAGAAACAATTTGTCCTTAAAGTTTTATTCCAGAGATCCTAGAATAGTTTCTGGATAAATACTCTTTTAGAATGTCAGACTACAGGGCTATCCAAATTAACCACAGAGTGGTGTTTAAATTAAAATTATAATAACAACAGTACTTTATGTAGACCAAGGCATAGATAAAAACAAAATGTAGGACAGCACCAACCTTTGAAGTGACAGTAGTAGAAATATAGATAAAAGTAAGAGCTAAGTTGGACAAAATCCATTTGGCTTCACGTTCATGTTTTCAACCCACTTTAGGTTGTTGTATTTTATCCTTTAGTAACAGAGTTGATAATCAATCTGCTGACATTGCACATTAATCCATTGCCTTGAATCCTTTACCTTCTTCTGTTGTCCAAACTGATGCTCACAGAGTTGGTGTAGGTTAGGATGCATCTGTTTTTGTACTTTCTAAAGGAAAAAGTTTCAGAGGCTTTCACTTAAAAGAGGCACAAACATGGCAAAAACATTGTCATGGTCCTCTATGCTGACTTTTCTGCCTTTAACAGCAATGGAAAACTTCAGATAGAGGAAAACAAGTCATGGGTTTCTGTGATATCCTTAAGAATTGTATACAAGAGTTACTTTTGGGTGAAGTTTTCTTAGTGCAGAAGAGAAAGGTTACTATGGCTTTGTAACTCTGCTTCATCTAATTAAGACCTGTCTGTGTTAAGTTCACCATGACATATCTGTTACTTGTAAAACCCACGTGATTTAATCTTGTAGACTTATGCAGTTTCCTATTTTTCTACTTTTAACTTCTCTTAGGAACAATGAGATCCAGATTCTGTATGGTTGTATAAAATCTTTATAGAAACAGATGTTGCATGTGTTGCTGACTGCATGAATGATCAGATACAAGGTTCTTAAAGAGACTGGCTTGCTTGCTTACAAACATGTGACTTAAAAAAATGTCTTTTATACGCTGGTAGACATTTGTGTGTTCACATTCAGACTGTGCTGCATTACATCCAGAAGGCCTGAATAAATCAGAGAGTAAACTGGAGTGGGTATTAAACTCTAGGAGCAAGACAACTACTTTAAAGACAATGTAAGTGCTAAGAGAGCACTGCACTATCATGTCAAACAGCATGGTTTACTGACTGTGATTTACAGAACTTTCGTTAGAACCATGAGGCCACATTATGCAGAGGTGAAATACTACTGATTTGAGAGGAGTTCTGCCTATTTTTACCATTACACATAGCGTTTCTTAATAAGAAAATAAAATATACTATAAAAGGATAGAAATGAGGATAGAGTTCCTTCTGTTTTCTATTATAAATACAGCCTGTAAAGCCATTACAAAAAAAGTTTTCCATTGATCAAATATATCAGGAAGGATAAGGTAATGGAATATATTAAAATGCTGAGTCCTCTCAAGTTAGTATGATTTTGTCATTGGAAAGGATTATATAGCATAGAGAACATTGCCAGGTAAATGAAGTGTAGCTCTTCATATGGGAAAGGAAGGGTGAGTCTGCATCTTCCTACCTCATTATCAGTTAGGATTCTTCTCTGCTGAAAGTACCTGATATCTGAAGACTATGGAAAGACTACGTTTTTTTAAGGTCTGTTTGCAAAGAGCTTCAAATGTTACCCATTCTTTCATGGTTGTATGGCAGATTTAAAAAAGATTCAGTACTAGCAGATGCTTGGTGACTTGTCACAGAGAGAACAAGTCACTTCAGGAAGCAAAGAGGTTATATAGATATCTATGGATGGTTTGAGTCCATGGCATTTCACCTGCTTAGGATTCAACTTGAGCATCCAAAAGCTAGAAGCTGAAGTTTGAGCTAGGAATCATGTATTGGTTTTGTGATCAATAGAGACGAAAGAAGGAGATATTTTTACTTGGTTGACTTGGACTGTAGATACCCAGCTATAGGTGTTCACAATGCATGAGATGAGACCCACTGAAAGCTTTACTTATTTATTGAAGGAATTACTTTTTTCTTTTGTTTCCATAGTATTAGCCTAAGAAACAGTTTCTTTAAAACATGTTTCTAAACACTTTACAATGTTCTTAAATGGTTGTAATACTCAGGTCATGTGAGAAGAAGCATTAAAATCCTCCATTTTAGGTTGGCTGAAGTTACTAATTTCTTTTTTCTTGCCTCTTAATTGGTAGTGATTCCTGTACACATTAAGCAAACCTCTCTGACCTCTGATTAGGTGGGAAATCTGTGAAATTGTTGCAGTTTTTTCCTAGTTGCATTGGAATAGATGTGCAGGCACTCCAAAAGAGATCCCACAGAGACAACAGATAGAATCATAGAATCATTGAATAGTTTGGGTTGGAAGGGATTTTAAAGATCACTGAGTTTCAACCCCCCTGCCATAGGCAGGGACATCTCCCACTACATCAGGCTGCTCAGTGCCTTGTCCAGCCTGGCCTTAAACCCCTCCAGAGAGGGGGCATCCACAACCTCTCTGGGCAACCTCTTCCAGTGTCTCACCACCGTCACTGTAAAGCATTTCTTTCTTATATCTAGCCTGAATCTACCCCCTTCCAATTTACATCCATTATCTCTAGTCCTCCCATCACTTATCTTATAAAAAAGTCCTATCCCTGATATAAGTCTTAAGTTTTTTGGGAATTCAGTATGTTGACGGAGTGGAGAATTGAATACTAAATACAGCTTCTAAATGCTTGTTTCTCCATTTTCCTATCACCACAATGGAGAGATGAAAATATAACTATTTTTTCCTTACAAGGCTGTTTTGGCAATTTGCTAATACTTATGTTACGCTTCAACATTAATAAAAGTGTTAAATAGCACCTAGCTATAAATTCAGTTATGGCTCATAATAACTTGCTGAGAAAAAGACTTCTTAGGTTTTCCTGCCCTCATCCAGTTGCTGCAGTTTTTCATTCTTGTACTTGGAATTAAGACTTCAAAGTACAAGATTGCACAGGATTTATTAGGAAATTTAATGGTAGGCAATTGATATACATTTTTGTTGCTGTTAACAGGCTGGGTAGAGTGTTTAAATTTAAGAATATTCAAAGTCACTGCCTGTGGGAAATGAGTAATTATGTGCAAAGTGATTTTGGAGAAAGGTTCAGCATGCAAAAAAAATATTTTCATACTACTCAGCTTTCCCAAGAAGAGGAGACTGATATTTGTGTTGCCTCATTTCAAAGGTGCTACAAGTTTTCTTGTGCAGCTTGGCACATGCCTAATAATTACTGTAAAACTGTAAGGAAATCACCCATTCCAGTTTGCTTAGATAAAGTTTCTTTGAACTGCCTCCCAACACTGGACTCCATTCATGGCACGTTTTATTCCAACAGAGTTTCCACTGTCTGCTATAGAGGGGTAGTTTGCCTAACTCTTATGAAGCACAGCATATGGAATTACACATGCTATTTGTAACAATCACTGCATAAATTTCATACACTTTAGCAAAGTCCTTTATCCTCAGTCATAAAATGAGAAGCATGTTTTCAACAAGATGAAATTTTTAACTGCAGCAGTTTCCTCCTGATATTTTACCCACTTATCCGAGGCTTATTGTACAGATATGCTTTGCAGTCCAACAATTTATCAGGCCTTACTTGTATTTATGCTCAAGAATTGGAAAAATTATGCAGCTTTTTACTCAAAATCCCAAGTGGATTACTGCAGGTGTCTATTAGGCACAGTAGAAGAGATACTTGTCACAATTTTCATTCCTGGAAGTATATAAGTTTTATTTTTTAAAATTAATGGAAACTAAATGAAAATCAGGGTTTAAAACCAGAGTTCCATCCGATTACTTCATGAAGGGGAAAACTTTTTGCTTCCATTGTCTTCATAAAGTTAGCAGATTCAGAAATTCACTTTTTAACACAAGATAACATTCTTACTGTGAAGACTAACCCACATGAATTTTCATTCAGATATGAATGGCATTTTGGTTTATAATGAACAATATTTCATAGCAAATATATTTTGAAAGTTAAAATCAATTAATATAAATACGCTTTCATTCATGTTTCATGTTATGATTGTTTTTAGTTTTGAATTTGCAAGAAAAAGCAAAATATAGGAGTCAAATTGTGAAATACTTCTTTCCTGTAAGACTGTTGAAATGATTCCTATGATGACAGATTAACCAAGGGTAAGATGAGTCAGTTTTATCAGCCATGGATAGAAGCAAAGCTATTTCTGTTTTGATGGAGAAATCTCAGGATAATTATTAAGCAAACAGATTCTTTAGAAAAACTAAGGGATTATGCAATGGTCTGAATATTCTTATTAAAGAATATTTGCATTTAGTAAGTCCCATGTAAATTTAATTTACTGCTGTGAAGTAAAATTATGAGCCATTTTTTTCTGTACACTCTTACAATATCATCTGACTTCCTTTTTAAATATGTGAAATCACTTAATGTGAAAGAATTGAAATAGGAGGCATTGAGCTTCAATCAGATGTCTTACATTAAGTGCTTTTTGAACTTTTACTTGCTTTTAGTTCCTGTTTGGAGCATGAAAATTAGTCTGAGTCCAGTATTCCATGCTAAGGCCAGCCATCAGGAACCAGCAAAGATGACACAGTTCCTGAGTAGCTTTGTGCCTACAGAGGGATTGCTTTTATTTATAGAGTTTTCCATTTTCCCAGTGGGACCTGAGAGAGTCTTTTAGAGGGATGATGCGGATGCTGGATAACTGGGTCCATGATAAAAATCAATAAATTTTCTTCTAATACAGAAAAACAAAGAAAAAAAGGAATCTCTCTCTTAAAAAAATATCATTCCTGGTGGTACTGTGGAATGGTGTTGGTAATATGGCTAAAGTTTTTGCCTCGTTCATCTGTAATTCTAATTGCTGTTGACTACTACTATGTATGGTAGATTTCTAAGGCCTCAAATGAGCAAAGTCCCTTCTTCATGGAGAAAAACAAAGTTCCCGCAAGAGTTGGATAAGTATTGCAAAGTGAACTCGTTGACTGTATCTTTCCTTTATTCCATTTGGCTTTTCACATGATAGAGCAGAAGAAATGTTATCTAGCTTATCTTTCTAGACAAAGGTATTTATATGTTCATAAGTTGGCTTGGTTGGAAAAACAAAATCATCTTTTTTTTTATTATTATTTTCTTAGAAAACTTGTATCAACTGTACAGGAAACACCTTCACAGCATTTAATGAATAATACTCCCCCAGTGGAATTTATTGTTTCATGCCTCATCCCTCAGGTCTCGATATCTTACCACTCTAGGTCAGTGTATCTACAAGATCAACCTCAAGTGGTTCTCAAGCTACAGGGAGCTCAAACGTGCTCAAGAACTATGGGGCATTTCAAAAATTGTACCTGATAAAGTAGAAATATGTGTTGACAAGAAGAATAGCTCTCTTACAGGTGCCATGTGCTCATGGCACAGGATGAAAACATGTTATAGAACCTTTCACTTGGAAAAGACTCTTAAGATCATCAAATCCAACCACTAAGCTAACTGTAACAAGTCCATCTCTAAATGATGCCCCAGCACTATATCTACACATCTTTTAAATACCTTCAGGAGATTCAACCACTTCCCTGTTCCAATGCATGATAACCCTTTTGGTGAAGAAATTTTTCCTAATATCCTGTCTAAACCTCTTTAGCTCAGCTTGAGGCCATTTCCTCTCATTGTGTCAGCAGTTACTTGGAGTAGGAGATTGACAACCTCCTTTCAAGTAGTTGATTAATATCTCACATCAGCCTCTATTTTTCCAGGCTAAACAATCCAAGTTCCCCACTCTTTATAAGACTTGTTCTCCAGATTCCCTCACCAACTTCATTGCCCTTCTGTGGACATGGTCACCTCAATGTCTTTCTTGAGAAGAGGGGTCCAAAACTGAACATGGTGTTCACAATCTGGCCTCACCAGTGTCAAGTACAAATAAAAAATCACTTCTCTAGTCCTATTTGACACAATATTTCTGGTACAGGTCAGAATGCTACTTGGCCTTCTTGGCCACCTGGGCCCACTGCTGGCTCATATTCAGCCATGTATTTACCAAGTGTTGATTTTGTCTATTTAAGTCATGAGCAGTCAATTTATCTAGGAGAATACTGTGGTAAATGGGGTCAAAGACTTAAGCAAATTCTAGGTAAATAATTTCAGTCTTTCCCTCATCCTCTGAGTCATCTTATTGCAGAAGGAATCAGGCTAATCAAGCAGAAACTGCCTTTCAAAACCCCATGCTGACTGAGCCTGATTACCTGGTGGTCCTATACATCAAGATGATTTGCTCCATAACTTTTCCTGGCACCAAGGTCAGGTTGATATGCCTGTAGTTCTTTGGATCCTCCTTCTGTCTCTTCTTGTAGATGGGTGTTAGATTGGCTAACCTCCAGTCAACTGAGACCCTGATTAGCCAGGACTGCTGATAAATGATGCAAAGTGTCTTGGTGAGATCTTCTACCAGTTCCATCGGTACCCGATAGCTGTCACCAATCATAGGTGAGCCCATTACTTTTAAAAAATCAGTTACTTAAACACTTCCAGAAAAAGGCAACAAACACTACAATGAGGTGAAGGGCTGGTGAGTGGCAGTGGGCAATGATAAGTTATCACAGAGATAACCAGAAAGATAAATAAAAATAGAAAAAAAATGTGAGAAAGAATTTAATGATAAGTGAACATGATAAATAAAACAAGAAAAAATTACAGACTACACTATACCTAAAACATATAGTGTTTTGACATATGTTACTCAGGTGTTTTTATCCCCTTTTACAAAGGATTTATGGGTACTTCAAACTAGATAAACTTTATATATTTTAGAGAAGAAGTGCAATGCTAAGAAAATGATGACATGTCATTCCAAACTTTTTGAGAAGAGTTCTTCCTGGGTTTGGAAGATCATGGTTGAGTGCAAATTTCCCCTTGCACCTGTAAAATAATTATTATTTTTCACAAAACTTCCAAAGGTTAGGAAAATTAATGTGAAATGTAATAATCAATTAAAATTATTAAGTTTTGCTTGCCTAATTTCATTGCTATTAAATGTATATGTTTCTTTAGCAAGCATGAAACCCAGAGTGATAAGAAGGTAGGTCAGGTATGAAAAACTTTGAAAATTACAAATTTGCTATTTTTTCATTTAAAAAAATAGAATTCTGTGAGTTTAATGGACTTGATGAATGGAGAAATACACCATAGTTTTCTCAGACTTGAAGCTGAAACCATTACACCAACTCTGTTGCTGTGTGGATACTCCATTTTTTTTCTTTCCTTATGCAGTTAAGCCAACATTAAGCTGAGGCAGTTAATATTATTGTAAACTGGGAATAACTTGAACTTTAGGACATTAAATCTAAGGGCATATGGCTTTAGAAACACTAGATGCTGTATTATTCTCTCTCTTCTTTAATATTTCAGTAAAGATTTTAAGCTGACTCTTAGATTTGAGATTTCTTCGAGATATCAGATTGCAGGCACAGTGGAAAGCAAAACAATTATTGGGTGTTATCCATTAGGAAGAATTCAAATGGCAACTGTTAACAATCTGTTACACCAGGGTAGTTGTGGGCTTTTCTTGGTGCCATAAAAGACCCTCAAAGTCACCATAAAGTTTCATTCACTTTCAGTGTGATAGGTTACACATGTGATGGTTTATTTTACAAGCCAAATCTGCATGTAAGCTATAAAGTGCCTGAATGCTTGGATTACAAAATGGAAAAATAAACAACTGCAATTAAGGGATCAAACATTCCAATGTAGCTCTTATTATGTCATGTGACTTTATTTTCCTAAAAGCCCTTCAGAGAAATATCCTGCCAAACAAAAAACTTGACTCAATCCTGAGATGATCGATGATATGTGAATATGCCAGTCAGAAAAAGAAGCATTAAGATGTTTACTATAAAAAGGATGTTGTGGAAAACTTTTCTGGGTGCAATTTGTAAACTTCAAATCAAGGTTCAACTATTGAAATTACCTGTCAAGCTAACTTGTTCATTATTTCATATTTTAAAGGAAATTAAAGTTCTTCTATTTTACTCTTCATCTGAAAGTGTATGGTATGCATTGAATTTTAGCCTGAGAGAACAATTACAAAAAAAATAGGTCTATTTTTGAAACTTTTGTAGGCTTAAAAATCACTTTTGAAATTAGGGGCTCTAGAGATAACATCCCTCTTATGTTACATTGTGCACACATAGGGAAGTTAATGAAGATAATGAGATACTGTATTCAATATTAAAAATGTTTGATTATATCAAGAAATGCTGTTGTGCAGAGATATGAGAAAGAAGTCCACAAAAGCTGCTTTCAACTTTTCAGTTTGCAAATTCTGACTGCAGGTACCTGATGGAAGTTTAAATAACAAATGTCTGCAGCAACAACTGGAATCTGTTAGTCATGTATTCAAGCACACACATTTTCATCAGCTATTAACACTATATTTTCTTGACATTTAATATTATCAAGTGCTTTGTGAATGTTATATTTTGGAATGTTACATTTTCAGAAAAGTAATTAATTATTCCATTTTACATTGATTTTTTTTAAATTCTCTTGCACAAATTATTTTTCAAAAAACCTACTATGTTGCATAAATTTTTCACATACATATTTTTGTGTCTGATTTCAGAAGGGCCTTTTCTAAAGTTATTTCATCATTATTCACCAAAAATGGATCATCAAGCCTTAGTGAAAAAAAGGAATTTGATGTTCTGCACTGAATTTTCCTATTTAATCAAAGCAATCCACTGAGACACAGAAATGCATAAGAATTGAAGAAAAAAAAATGAGACAGAACAATTTGCAAAATTACAGTTTTTTCCCCCTGCTTTGCTATCTATGTGGTAAGAAAAAAAATTTCCTAAAAGAATAATATAATAACTATAGAGGATGGTCATTAAATTCTGCAGAAATGGGTAAAGAATTTTGGAGATCAAGAAAAAATTTTTCTACTTAAGTACCTAAAACACCTTTTTGAGTGAAAGCTTCATACATATTTTGAGGGAACAGTGCCACCTACTGAGCCATAATCTCCCATTTCTACAGCACTTGACAGTTCACAGAAATACAGATCTAACCTAGTACTTTGAACTTGAAAAGTCTTCCTTCTCTTGATCTTTGAACAATATTTTTATGTTCCAAACTAGCTGGAGTTCTTTTCACTAAATTTCTTCTAATAGCTCTCAGATTAAAGGCTAAACTGCTTGGATGTGGCTCTTATCTATTCATGGGCTTGTATATTTAGCCCATGAGGCTCCAAGCTTGTTTGATATTACAAACTCTATTGCAATATAAGTAATGAAGCACATGGCTTTGGGCTATTAGATAAGGAAGGGAGTCCACTCTTTTAATCTCAATTTTACTGGCAAACCCAAGATTATTGCAAATAAATAAGATAAACCATTAGTCATAGCATAAATTGAAATACATTTCCTATGCATAGCAAAGTTATTTAAGTCAATACAATTTTTAATTTTTTAATTCTTTTCTTACTGTGGTCCCATGAAGCTATAGGTGATCCAAGTAAAGTGGAAACACAGGTTTTTTCTATTTTATAATATTTTCTTTTGCAACCTCTGTTATATGCCTTGAAGTTATAAAATGACCTATGCATTTGCTGTAAGTTCTACTAGGGAGCTATAAGTTCTAAATAGAAAATAAAGAGTGTTTTTAAGATGAAAATTTTTATCAAAAACAATCCACAGCCAATTCAGGGCAAGATATGTGATGACAAAGAAAATCAGTCTATTCTTCAAGTATTCCATCAAATTAGAAGAAAGATAAAAACCCAATGTGAATGCAGCTGTGTCATTTTTCATCCTTGAAAAAATTGTGGAGGTGTCATTAGTGAAGTTTTAAATCCTTTCCTTGCATTTGAATGACTGAATTAATTCTCCAATGAAATAGTAACAGAACAATTAAAAAAACTCTATAGTGAAATCTCAAGTAAAAAATCTTATAGAGGAATATACATCAATGTTCTCACTTTTAATTTGCCTCATATGTCTTTAGGATTTTTATTAAGCAGTCATTTTCCATTAGACTTTTTATTCCATTTAGAGGTTAAATTGAGAATAATCCTAATGAATTTAGGACACCTCAGTGTGTGAAATATTTGGATTACTGAGCCACAGTGCTCTTGATTTGTATCTTTCAATCATAATTCTGATATCTTGTTAATCCAGATATTTTGCAAAGTGTCTAAATGTGTGTCAAAAGAAAAAAATATCTGTGATTAATGACTGCGATATTTGAGTTGTAACTTACTTCCAAATTTTCTATTGTTTTGGATAGAGAAACAAGATCAGCAAAAGAAAACACCTGCAGAAGTCCTGCCTTTATCATTAAAGAATGGATATAAAAACTTAGAGTGAAATTGAATTCTCACTTGGTTTTCAAAATTGATTTTTGGAAAGGTAGAAGAAGAAAATCAAAGCAGAAAGCACTTTTTGGGGTATTAAAGGTGTTGAAATATTTCTTCATTTTGAACCAATTAAGCATTCATTTAAATCTGTTCACATTATTGTAGGGCTAAATGGAAATTAGTTGTATCATTTGCTTTCATAGTCTTTTTTTACTTACAATATTGGTCTCAGGAGCAAAGTTATGCATTTGACTGAGTGAAGCAATAAATATAGACTAAGATATTTTGCTTTATTATTGAGGTAATTTTGGTCCTGGATATAGCAATAGTACTTAGAAGATGTATTAGGAAAATGATTATGATTTTTTTCTTTCATAAAAGTAAATGGACTAAACTACACCAGAATAGAGTAGAGGATAGCAGAGCAGAGCAGAGCAGAATAGCAAATGAAACTTAAGTTAAACTGTAAGTTAAACTCCAATATCACTATTGAAGTGACCAAGAACTAAAACTTTCCCATTAGAAAGTCTTCTCTAAGGGAGAGATAAGCAATAAGTATGCCACTATGAGCACTGTTTATCTTGTGCTCCTCTAAAATTGTCACTTGACAAAGAAGAAAGTTATATGCCAAAGGAGTCAATTCTATACCAAAATAAAGTACATTTTATCAGAGGTTTTACAAAAAAAAATCAAGAACTGTTTAAGACAAGGGGACTTTAGTAGTCACAAGTAAAAATAAATTCATCATGAGACAACCATTCCATTAGAAATAGATGGCCCTGGTGTCATTTTTCAAAAGCCATTGGCCTGGCAAGGAAACAGTACCCTGCAGATTCCTACAACTCATTTCCTGAAGCATATTCTTTTAGGATAACTTAACATGGTTTATGAAATTTCTCATACTTACCAAATACTCATAAAGCCATAATGATAGTGTTTACAGTTTGTATCTAAAAGGAGATGTTAAAATAATCTATAAAACTACTGGGTTTTTATTGAAGTATATTTAGATTGATTTAAGTTTTTCCCATCTCTGGTTGTGGCCAGCAATGTGGGTAGTCTATTCAAAGGAGGCATCTTACTTATACTTTATCAGAGAGAAGATGAAAGATAATGATCCACACTCGAATTTCTAAAGTTGTATTGATACTATTTAGTAAACCACATTTTATAAGACTTTTATTTGCACTCTGAGGAGAAACTTGGGTACTAATGATCACATTCAAGTTTGGGTTTTTTTTCATTTCAGTTTTTGCACTCATTGTGTGACATCTCCTGGAGGTTTTTTTGTAAAATTTTGCCTCTTCCCTAGAAAAAGACAAAAAGGACATTAAAACAGCTACAAGAAAATATTGAGAAATTAATTAAGAAATCATCAAGCACCAAGAAATTCAATGCAGAAGGAGAACTGGAATGATATAGTTACATGGTAATCTTCACCCCAGCCATGCACTGTACATCTCCTGCTCTACTTAATATAAAGGATTATAATATAAATAAATTTATGGTATAACTAAATCAGGATTCACTGTAGATCTGCAGTCACAGTCACAATAATTTACATGAGCAAAGAAATAGTCTGACATAAATATTTTTAAAGCATTTTTAATGAGTTATACTTTCAATGGGATAGCCAAAGGGAAATTTAGTAGGAAACAAATTTCTTTCTTTATGCTTAATTTGTTTCCTTTAATCTTCCTTATAAGTAGCATTGCTATATCTCAGAGAAGTGCTCCCTTTCAGACATACAGCGTGTTTCAGTTTCTACTGAATCCTGTGGGATGTGATGGGACTTAGGTCACGTTCTTAAAATGGGTTCTGAACAGACAGCAAAGAGCATAGATCAGCTCCTTATGTATGAACAAGTTTCATTGTAGTCTGACACTTCTGAGCCAGCACTTCATCCCCTTCTTTTTTTTCCAAGAGCCCAATGGCAAGTTGACAATCTGTCTATAAAGCTTTGATATGTATGAACAGCTCAGCTTTTACTCAGCTACTCATTCTACACATTAGTGGGAAATGCTCTTAGAAAACCTACCATGACAGTTTTATGAATGGAGTCCATTGTAAATTTCAACTTTGAAACAGAATTTATGGCCTATGCTTAGTGTTTAAAAAGGGAGTCAGATGGGGCAGGTATCTTGAAATAGTGCATGAACAGTGAGCTCCTAAGTGAGCCAGCTTTTTCTTTGCACTTCAGAGAATGATTTCTTGATTTGAAGGGATTTGTTCTTTTCCACAGTACTGGTGAAATAAAGTAAGGAGGGGGAAAACAAACAAAACAAAAGCAAAGCCAGTATAGACTATATAGAATACACTTTTGTGAATCCAAGGATGGACAAGGAATTAAAGTAATGACAGCAAAAATCAGAGTAAAACTTTACTTTCTTATTTCTAAAGCAACTTAGAGATTTCATTCTATGTTCTTGTTTCCTAGGAAACTTAAAGAACCAGAAGTTAATTTTGAAATATACATAATACAGGCATAACTCTGTCCTGACAGTAAAAATAGGATCTGGGGATGAGGATTTTCTGTCTTCATGGTTCAGCTGGAGATATGAAGCCCCTCTGACACACTTTGTGGCTAGTTTTGCCTTTGCTTTCTAGGCTTCTTAACCTCATCCATGAAAGTTTCAATTCTAAAACCAAACCTGAATGACAGCAGATGTTAGTAGCATCTCAAAGCTTTTTTATAGCATAACTACTCCTTTTCTGCCTTCTTAAGTTGTCCAGTCCAAGTGCTTTTGATTCCAAATCTTTCAACTAAGCTTCAATCCTCAGTATCCTCTCTTTAACGTTTTTTCCATCATCCCTAAACTCTTTCATGCTTCTCAACTTCCTTTCCATTTCTTTACGGTTGACAAAATAATCTCTTTCTTCCATTCAGCTACTACACATTGAATCACAATGTAATTGGCTACTTCCAGTATATCCTTTCTATGCCTATTTTTGGTGTCATATGACTTCTGCTTTAGATGTTGAACACTCTCTGACACAGAATAGCTAAGAAAAGTGGTTTGGCAGAGTCAAGAGAACTAGTTTTCTTTAGTAGCTCTACATTACAGGTATTTTTTTCCCCATGCATTCTTTGATCTAAGAGTTTCATATGATTATTCCTTTTTTTTTTCTTTGTGGTAGTTCAAAAAATGCACACAAAGCACACAGACCATCCTCTAGTTTAAAATCTAATAATAAGCATTAACGTAGTCTTGTAGAATCGCTCTTCAATTGCAAAGATCAAGGTCTGAATTTCAGTCTAAGGACAAGAATTTAGTAATATCTGCTCCTTATTTTCTATATAATTCCTATATAGTATATATTTCTATATAATTTTCTACATAATTTATGGTTCAGAAAAGAATTTTTCATATTCAATGTATGCTGCTTGCTCCCTATGTGACACTTCCTCAGTAAAAACCACTCATTATTATTTTTTCTCAGATTCATCTTGTGGATTCAGTAAATTTATGTTTCTCTCTGGAGCCACTACTTTACAGGTAAGCATCACCTTTGACCCAGTGAGGAAATAAGAAGTATTTTTTTAATTCAGCTCTAGTGATTGCTATCAGAGCTTAAAAGAGACTGTAAAAACAGGTTTTGAATGTAAAATCAAAGTAAGCCTCTCACTGGAGAGTATGTGGTTGGGCAACTTATAAGTCTGTTTGGATTTATCAGGCTACTGAACAAGCTAGGAAGCACTGAAAACAGTCATTCATTCAGTGAAAAATTTGTAAATATTCTCTTTTTTCTAGAAAAAACAAAGCCAGATACAAACGAAACTTAAAAAGAACTGACTCAAGTAAACACACAATACAGCTTCTGGAGAGAATATTGCCTGCAGTGACTCTGAGGTGGTCATATCTTGTACTTCAGTTAGATTCAAAAGCAGAATGGTTCTTGGCAATATAAACTATGATCCATAATCCATTCAGCTGTGGGTAAGAGTTCTTAAAATCCTGTGTCACCTTCCCATTATATTGCCATTGCCTTCTAACAATATGAGGTACACCAAGGGAGCAAGGTCAATTAAATTAATCTGAAAAGGAAAATAACCTTATTTCTACATTCTAGTCAGAAAATCATTAGCAAAATTTCAAATTATTACACTTTTAGTTTGGCTTTATCTAATGAAATGGAGTTAACTCTTCATAATGCTTCTTTTCAGTAGAAACCAGCATGACTTGAAATTTCAATTGCTTCTTTTACTTTAATCATCAGGAAAATAATCTGGTGCCTCAATCACACACTGCCTTATTCTACTGGAAATGTTTTTGCATTTCTTGGTTGCAAGTGGTTTGTCTGAACACAACCTGAAAGCAGACTAAGGAGACATAAAAAAAAAAAATCCTATCCAATCTCCTTGTCATGTGGTTTGAGCTGAGCAGTGAACAGTATGGCTCTATTTTATAAATTAAGTCTATCTTCAATTGACAAATTCTATAACTGAACATGAAAAGAAGGAAAACAGCAAATCTGGTTTCAAATATTTCTATTCAGATTCTTGGGCAAAGGGGTGTGCTTTGGATTTTGAGCTGGGACTCTTAATTCTTCTCAGGGAATTCCAGACACATTTTTGATTTCAGCCAGCTTGTGAACAGACTCTGAGAGTTTAATTTACATTCATCCATCATCTCAAACACCAGTATTTAATGATCTTCAGGCCCTGTAGGAATATGGTGCCCATAAAATTTTCTTTCTCCTCTTTGAAAGTAAAGCTTGAACAAGCAACAACTGCCATTTGCAATGTAAGCCAGTGAGTAACAAATATGAGGTTAAAATTTCTAGGCATATTAACCACTGGTCAAGCAGGTCTTGAGAAAGTTCTCTCCTGTGTGTCTTGGTCCACTTGCTGAAAAAGAAAGAAGTTTCAAGTCTATATCAGGATTTCATTCTGAAACTTTCATCTCAATTAAACACCAAAACCAGTCTAGAGATGATCAGATAATCACCCAAAACCTCATTGCTTCCAAATTGACCTTGTTTGTGGTTACCTGGATCACATGTTTTTGTTTGCACTCTTAACCTTGCCTGTGATCCATCTTTATAACTATATATTTCTAATATAAATACAATATTTATATTAGAATATAAATATATAAAGTATATATAAATATAATATAATCTTATAATTTAATATAAATATATTTATATTATTGTCAAATGCTGAATACAGATGGCTCTGTGGCGGCTCTTATTTTGCTGCTGAAATTTCACCTACAGGGGATCCCCAAATATGAAAAAGCTTTCTTTCTAA
>VZTY01007789.1:35084-54600 GCA_013400935.1 Turnix velox
GAAGTTTGTAAGACAGGTTTATTGACTGTCTAGAGTATTTTATATTCAAGTTTCTCTTGTCACCTACACAAGGAATCACATGTGTTTTTAGCTTTTTTTCAGTGCTTTCAGCCAGACCAATGTCTGAGTTTTTATTTCACAGTGTCTGGGTTCTGGCTGAAAGGATTCAGAGCTCCAGTGAGAATTCCCTGGTTCCATACTGAGCACATACAGAACACTCTTCCTACATCTGCAAAGAGTGTTCTCTGCTCTGTCATGCTGCATTTTTCCTTCTCTCCTAACTCATAAAAGGGGATCCTACTGTTCTTTCTTGTCTGAAGTTCAGACTAGTTTTCTTCTTTCTTGCAGTCTGAGGATTTGCTGTGCCAGTACTAAGGCAGGAGTATTAAAAGAGTTATTTTTTACTGCACTATGTCTCCTGGTTTTAATTATCAGTTTCCATCAATTTCTTCTTCTATTTCAGGATAGGTACAAATCAAGAGATGGGGCTCACTTGAGCATATTGTCATGGACAGCAAGCTCACAAGCTGCTTGCTCTTTTTTAGTACGTGTGCTTATTTTATCTCCGTTTGTTAACTTTCTTACTAATTTAACTTTATTCAGTAAACATTGTTGACTATCTTGTTTAAAACTGAAGCCTGAAACAACAAAACTAATTCATAATTCTCATGTGTAGCTGCATAGTACATAGTAAAGAAGAAGCCTTTAACCACTGGATTGGATTGTCTAGGACCCCATGGAAGCTTTGTCCAGAGAAACATTCAAAACATTGGTTAAGGCCCTGAGTTATTGATCTAATCTTGAAGTTTAACCATCCTCTGAGCAACCAGCTGGTTTAAAAAGCTCCACAATCAACTCAACTCTTCTGTTTCTGTGAGTCTAATGCTTACTTTAAAAGTAAAATAAAATAAAAGAGCTTGAGAGAAGCATGGTGGAAAGTAATTTTAGCAATAGCAGTCAGTATAAAATAAAAGACATGGATAGAGACAACTCTGATTCTTGTGATAAATTAAAATCTTACTAATTCATATTAACAAGTCCTGTTGTAGTGTTCTGTGTTGACTGTCAGAATTAGGTTCCAGAGAACTTTTTTTCCTGTCATTATATCCNAACATTCAAAACATTGGTTAAGGCCCTGAGTTATTGATCTAATCTTGAAGTTTAACCATCCTCTGAGCAACCAGCTGGTTTAAAAAGCTCCACAATCTTTTCCAACTCAACTTTTCTGTTTCTGTGAGTCTAGTGCTTACTTTAAAAGTAAAATAAAATAAAAGAGCTTGAGAGAAGCATGGTGGAAAGTAATTTTAGCAATAGCAGTCAGTATAAAATAAAAGACATGGATAGAGACAACTCTGATTCTTGTGATAAATTAAAATCTTACTAATTCATATTAACAAGTCCTGTTGTAGTGTTCTGTGTTGACTGTCAGAATTAGGTTCCAGAGAACTTTTTTTCCTGTCATTATATCCTGTTGGGTGTTCTGAGCACCATCAGGCTCCTTTCTGATAAGGGAAGACACCTTCAGTCTCTTCTGATGTTTTCCTGTAACACACTGGTGGCTTTTGGTCCTTTGCTTCTGGTCTTGAGTTTGATAGCATGGCCATGTAAACCTCATCCTAGTAATTCCTCACTTCTATGGCTGTTTTGAGGATACTTATCTGCCATAGAGATCTCATGGTTGTGTCAGAGCACTGCCTTAGGACTAAGTATTCCTGTGATGTCTAACTGAAGGTTCCCTTCGAGGTTTGCTGTAGCCTTTGTTGCTAAAGTTTCTAAAGAGAAAAGAGTTTTCTCTACAAGAAGAGTTGTACTCTCTACATGAGTTTTCTCAAGATTGGATTAGATGTCGTAGAGTCTAAAAATTCCTTTATTTTGTGTGAAATAATGTGCTTCTTCCTGGTTCTTACTTTGTTATTTTTGGAAGAAAGGGGCATTCCTGAGCAGTATGCCAGTGTGTTGGCAGATACTGAGCTAATGATGTGAAGTGCTTCTATAGAGTGTCAAGTGCAAAGAGTATCAGTCTAAGCTTCAACTCTTTCCTTAACCTAAATAGAAAACAAGGGTGCTCTGTGAACGCTGAAAGCTGAGAGTCAGACTGCTTCTTTGGTGAAGAAAAAACTGGTGGAAGTGGCCAGATGACAGCTTGGCTAGCAGCAGAGCCAATGCAAATAGCTTGAGACCACATTGCAGAGCAGAGTCAATATTGCCTGGCAGTAGCCTGCTATTCTGGCAATCCAAAGCTGTTTCAGGTTTCTTCCAGGTCACCAACAAAAAAAAGTCTTAGAGCCTCTCATGCCTGAGTAAAAGGAAATAAATTGGGCATGTATGCTGTTCCAATGCAAACAGCCAAGCTAAGCCATCCTTCCCGGTATGTAAGTGCTTTAACATAAATAAAAATTGACTGTGAATTTTAGTATCTGTACTTTCCTAAACTGCCTTTTAAAACTGAGTTTGGACCCATGCAATGGGAGCAATGACAATTACACATCCAAGAATAAGAGTGGATTATACTGCTACTTTTACAACTGTCATAATTCATTATTCTTTGAAATTATCCCCAGAAAAAGTCTCTTGTATGAAATTACCTTTTCCTGAGCTGACAAAGTAGTTAAAGAGATAAGTTTAAAGAACTTTGTCCCAGATGTGTGTGTAGGAAAAGGCAAGCAGATGTTAGAGGGAACATGACAGAGCATGTTTTTGTACTCACTGTCACTACTAGAACAGAGAAGCAGCCTTAATATAAATAGTAGGAATGTATATGCATATCCACAGATTTATAAATAAAAGGAAGCAGAATTATAAGTGTCACTCAAAGAAAGAAATATGTCAGCAAAAATATAGTTTATATAATCTTTTAGTGTAAAATTTCTGTTTATTGCCATCTGATAGAGTGACAGACAACTCACTTTTTCACTGTGATTTCAGTACGTGGTTCTGGGCATGACCTAGTGCAAAGCTGATCATTAGAGTTGAAATGAGTCTCTGAGCCTAAATTAATATTGCTGCAATTGTCCTTAAGACTGCACAATTTTAGAGGTAAAGGGATATCATTCATATTGCCGGTGGATTCTTATGATTTTAGTCTATATGTCTTGTTCAGATATTTCAGAACTCTCAAATTATTTTGGAGGTTTTTTGAACAAGGAAGTGTTAATTACTTCTGATGTGTTCAAATATGAGATTCTGCTGTCCAAAAGGAGATCCTATAGATAAATCAACAGGAATTGAAGTTGAAACTAATTACCCAAGGTTCCCTTTGCAGTCACTGGCAACACATAGAAGTAACAGATCAACTCATCTCATCCAAATGTGGAAGTCAAAGGTATGTCAGACCAAGTAATTCCCTTCCTATTCCTCTTCATTGCTTGTGAAGGGAGCCTAAAGGGATCAGCTCAGATGTGGACATATAATTTGCAAATCAGATGGTAAGAATTATAGCTCAATGCAAATAGCTTAATTTCATTTGCAATGGACTAAAGAATAATTTAACTTCTAACTATATGAGTAATTTTAGGTTTAGTTGTGCTTCCTCCAGCCTCCCACACCAATCATCCACTTTCTCAGAGAAGAGGAAAGAGAGCAAGACTTCCATACAGACGTATACCTAACTCTCACCTACTCCTCCCCTTCTGGACATGTCTATATTACTCACTCATTATTCTTTCTAGACTTCCTTGTTCCAGGGACTGTAGTCTTTCCAGTCTAAACTGACCATATATATACTTCCCTGCTTTTTTGTTCATTTAATAAATCTTTGAATCACCATTTGAATGTTTTTCTACTCTCTTTTTATAAAAAAATTAATCCCATTGTTTTTAGCTATGTTGTTATGGGGTCACATCCACTAAATCCACTCTGAATTCTCTCAGGAAAATTATATTTTTCACTTCCAAAAGAGCACTTGCACTCTTTTTCTCTAGTATTCATAAGAAAATTTTCACAGAATAAAAGAAAGGAGGAGGCTAGAAGGGATACCCAGAGGCTACCCAGTCATAAATTACTGTTCAAGAAGGACTATGTAAAGCCATTTGCCTGCAGTAATGTACAGATGGTTACTGAATACCTCCAAGTTGGGAGATTCTACAGCATCTAAGGAGTTTGACCACAGCTTCCAATACCTCTGTGGAGCATTTCAATTGAATTTATGTCTTCCAATGATGTTCCCCCAGAGTACAGTTATCTCTGTTTTTCCTGTTTTTTCTGTTGTCCTCCTTTTGGTTTTGGAAATCTAACCTTTTCTGTCTCTTTTCCCATTTGATTCCTGCTCAGAACTTCAGAGGATCTTTCCTCTTTTTCATTTCCATTCTCTGTGAACAGATCTTTTAGTGGTCACCACATGCAAACAATATCAATGTGATAGTATTCCAACTATATAACAAGTCTAGGACATGTCCCCTCCTACTCATCTTCAGCTAAAGTTTGGAGATTTATTCTGTTGTTTATGTGAAAAATGTGAATGTACTTTATGATCCCTCTGGGTATCACAGTTCTTAAACCTTATGAATTTTAATATGCTTATATGAAACCATATAGATTTGAAGAACCTTTCATCCAAGATTTCATCATCTTGCACTTCTGCTATAAAAAATTCTTTGTCTTGCTTTGACAAACATATTCTTATATAGCAAATTTGCTGAGACAACTGCTGCAACGTGCACTTTGCTGTATTTGTGAGCTCCCTTTCCATACTCACTATCCCATCAACTCACCTTAGTTTTAAGGGGCTTTCTATCATCTCTAATGAAATATTTGAACATTGGATCCATCTCCAACTTTATTACTACTTTTCATCACCTGTTTTTCAAACTTTATGAATATTAAAGCAAGTTATTATAGTTTATACCCTGTCATGCCACTCATTTTTCATTTAACAGTCATATAGCTCCCTCAAAATCCCTTCTTAAATTTTCTTTCCCTGACAGAGGAGGACACTAGCAGATGCAAACTGCTGTGGATGGGCTGTGGTAAATTTTGCCTCCTGGATTTCTCACAGCCACTGATTTGTCTGACTGCATATATTGTTTCCCATACTGACTTCAAGTGTGAACTCTCATGAGACAATCAGTAATCCTATTGCTGTTTCTCAGTTCAATGTCATGCAAAAGGACTTGGTCTATCAGTCAGCCTTCAGGGGTCAATTAAAAAAAAAAAAGTTCCAAATTGAAATGTATTTGATATAGAATTGTGCTATACATATGATGTAAAATGTCTCTTGGTAACTTATAAGCCTAATATTTATGCTTGTGAGCTGCAGCAAAGGTTCCAAGCCTTCCTATGCATGGGAAGAGGATAATCAGATTCTGTGCCTCTGGATCCATAACATCTTTTATAAAATTATCAACATCAATGGCTTGGTGGTACAGACAACACCAGAGAAACTGGTTGCTAAAATGCATTATTGATTGTAGTAAGCTCTTTAAGATTTATCTCAGTGAATGAGTGAGCTAGAAATATTCTGTTGACACTGTCTGCTTCAAATATTTTTCTGATGTGTCTGTAAAATACATTTTTTGCGACTCTTACACTTACATGCTACTGCTATTTTGACACCTAATAAGTCAATAGGAGTTGAGATAAGCACCAAGGGACTATCAGTGGCTGCTCTTGGCTGTAATTGCACTGTAGTCTATGAAACTTCTTTAGTTTACACTCACTAAGAATCTAGGAGACAGTCTGCAAAAAAACCAAGAGTTTTGTTCTGGCTCCTTTACAAGTGTAGCAGTTCAAACAGAGTCTGGCACTGGATTAATAATGTGACTCATGGATGTGACAGTCGCTGGGACCTTGCTATAGTCAGAACCAGACTGGAATGTGAGAACTGTAAATCCTAAAATGGCCTGAAAATATATGAAATCTTATTGACCTGATGACAGAGAAACAGTTTTTACTTGTGACATCTCCTGAACTTCTTTTATCAGGTTTACAGGATTTAAAGGGAAAGTTCAGAGTGAGAAGAAACTGGTGACGAGATGATTTTTTTTTTCAGTGTGTAGACAATGATTTAAAGTGTACATAGTTCATAAATCTTCCTCAAACCTGTATGGTTTCATATACACATATTAAAATTCACAAGGTTTAAGAACTGTGGTACCCAGAGGGATCATAAAGTACATTTACATTTTTCACATAAAAACCAGAATAAATCTCCAAGCTGGATTTTATCCAATGTTTCTTTTTTTTTGGTTTTTAAGAGCTCTATATGCTTTTTATAAGAGCTAATAATACATTGATTCAAAAAGACACACTGAGTTTGTTGCATGATAATCATTTGTGCTACCTAGCATGCAGTGAGATGATGTGCTCCAAGTGAGAAAAACAGTAAAAAATTGAAAATCTTTTAGATTCCATAGAAATCCACTTATCAGTGCTTGCCACTGATAATTATCTCTTAATTCTGTGTTTTTATGGTATCCCTTCACTTTTCACAACATTTGCATCTTCCTCATATAGAATTTCCTTGTTGAATCCTTTTCCAACAATGATGTTTCTTTTAGCAAAAAATAAATTTTTGCAATAACTCGTTTTGCATGACTAGCTATCCTGCAGAAATCATCCTGATTGTTACTTCATCCTGAAAATAACATTTATTCCACATCTGAAGAAATAAAATTATTTCTCTTTTAGAAGCCAGTAAGAGAAGTTGGAGAAGGAATACAGAGAAAAGAGTCTGTCTGGTATCTTTTAAAGGTGTGGAAGAAATTCATAATTTGATTTGGCCACAAATTAGCTCCATGGGGCAAAAGAGCTCAAGACATATAACTGCTTAGAACAAAAGATCCTGTTATTTCTAAAAATCCATGATTTGGAAATCTCTATATAAGGATATAAGTATTTAGCTTATCTCAATCTCTTTATTACAGGTTAAAAAAAAGAGGCAGTAATAATTATCTATATACTTTGACCTTTCAAATGTGCTCATCCACATATCTCTCGATCTCAGTTGTTTTTTCATGATGAGTGAAGAAACACTATTTAGGGAAGCCATACTCAATTTTAATTTCAAGCTGACACTTACCTAAATATTTCTTTATATTAACCTGCTGTTTGGAAGCAGTAAGTTAAATTCTTGGATTAAATATAGTCTTAGGTAATGATTTCTGCACTTGTCTGAGCAGTTGATTAAAATATTAAAATTATTTTCAGTACTGATCTAAAAGATGAATGAATCTGGAGGTGAAAATCTGTGTTTGTTGTCCAGGCAATATGCTAGAATGTTTACAAAGTTCTCATCTGCCCATTTCTTTTCACCCAGTGCTATAAAACTTCTCCAAATAAGTGTATGGAGTTCATCATCAAGTTCTGTTGAGTGAGGGGGGTATCTGAAGGAAACTGAATTTGTATTTGACTTTCTAATAGGAAAGAAACAAGTATTTATAAAACAGTCCAACTTCAGAAACTGCATAGAGCTCAGCTACTCATGGGATTCTTTTACATTGAGTTGTGACTAAATGCTCTCTACCCTGTGACATTTCTCATGCACACTAAGGACGTAAGACAAGCAGTTGCAAGAGAAGCAGAATTTATGAAGCCTAGTTTTCTGTGAGTTCTCTCCTGTGAGGTTTCTGTAGTATCTGTCAGTGATATTTTGACTCCTCTGGGCAGATTTTTGTTCATCAGCAATGAAGGAACCTTTCTGAGTATTCTTCCTCTACTCAGCTACCAATGTTTTAGTAATACCGTTACATTGCTCTTAATAACCCTATGCCAGGTATGAGTAAAACTGGGTATAACCTACAAAACTCTTTGGAAGCAATGGGGAGGTGAAGGCAGATAAAGGATGAAATTGCTATAAAGTACATCTTTAAGATAAATGCTTACTTGTGTATCGTAAGTCTCCTGAATCTAAGTTACTTCACAGTGGGAGGGTAAAATACTAAAGCTTTACTATATAAGAACTAGCTACATGAGAAAAAAACTGAAGTTAAACTTAACTAAATATATTAATTTTTAACACTAATTCCATGTCACTGCCATAATTTCAAATAAAATCTATATGATTAAATATCTATACTTCTGCACAAAAAAAATGCATCTAGAGAAAAATGTTTATCCATGTCTATACATTGGAAGAGGAATTTTAATACATGCACATACAATCCGATGAATTTAAGTTATCTTGAAAGCATAGTAATAGATGTTTTAGAGATACAAGATGTTCTAGGAATACAAGGATATTGACATTCACTCTTTAAGTCCCAACAGACAATTTCTAAAAAGCTTCTGAATTTAATCTGTATCAGATAGTTGTAAGAAGCCATCTTAAAGCACTCTGAAATAGAACTGGATTAGCTTTTTCTCTGAAAAGGAGATTCTAACCTATTGCTGACTGATACCAAGAGAGATTATAAGGTTAGGTTTCATGTTTATGTTTGAAGAGTTGTGACTCCCTCATCACAATAATCTATCTTGGCTTAGTGTTGACAAGCAGCATCATCTTGATTGTTGCCAAAGTTGTAGCACAGACCTCAAGCCTGGGAAGAGAAAGGACTAGTATTTAAAAATATATACAGTAATCAGTATTTTGGGAAGGTTAATGGCCTCTTCATTTGTTTTCACAAAATAAATACCAAGTTTCTTCAATATCCAGCCTGCTCACTCAATCACATTCTAGCTAAAATGCTGCAAAATTAGTTGCATGTGAGTGGAGTTACCTCAAGGGGATAAAATGCTCAAAACAGATGTGGAGGATCTCCCCAGCCTGACTTGCTGTTGCTGTTCTGCATCAAAATCCTGTTGAGAAGAGGCAGCTGTGGTTGCCCTTTGCAAGAGATGCTCAACTTTCAGCCTCCAGGCTCCGTGGATGTCAGAAGAATGACAGGAGACAGACAGTATCTAAGGAGAAACCTGACTGGTTTTTCATACTGCATCCAATACCCAGCCAATCCAAGAACCATTCAGTTTCCCTTAGGCTTCAATTTATTGTCTGACCTTCTTGACTTCAGTGGGATTTAAGGACATGGTCAAAATTAAGACAGTGGATTTTTTTGTTGTTTGTTTTTGGTTTTTTTTAAGATTTTAAAGATTTCCTTTAAAGAAGGGAATTTCACAGACTATATGTGAATGTTCATAACAGTTCAGAGTCAGGTAAAGTATTTAATAACTCACTTCCTCTTTATGGGTTCTTGTCCTTCTCTGAACCCTTATTGTCAAACTCTAAAACTCTGCTCTAGTTGTCAATGCTGTGAACTGAGGAATTCTGCCTCAAAATAGTGGCTTTTTTCAGAAGTGTAATTCTGAGTAGCAAGCTCTATTGCTAGTTTAGCCTCTTCTGAAAGTCATGTTCTCTGTTTGGCTATAATGCAGTCTGAGGAAAGCTCCAGACGGTGACTGCATGGCTTCTGCAGCAGCATCTGAGTAGATAGGATGCCATATTCTAGGCATAGGAGTAGATCTTGGTCTTGCATTTCCTTTAAAAGTTCTGTCCAGCTGATGTGAGGGAAGTTTCTGCTAGAAGTTGTGCCAGATGAAGACTTCTCACCACTTTATATGATTAATTTTTTTTACTGCCCTGCAACGTGACTTTTCTTTGCTTTGCTTCCCTCATCTGTTTTCTATATAAAAGAGATCTATTATGTAATGTACTAAGTTTAGTTTTAGCCATACTAATTCTTTTCTTCTACTTCATTTTTTTAATGTCTATCTATCATAATCTCCATCTCTTTTTCAGATCTAGTTTTCTCACAACATCTCTTCTTAAAGGAAAAATAGTATGAAAATGTCTGGTTTTGACTCGTATTGTAATTTTCAGGCATTTTATTTTACAGCTCTTAATTATTCACTATCTGTTCTGGATCACAGTAGTCAGCCTGGCTAGCAGCTTGTTTTATATGAAGAATAACTGTAGCATGCACTTCTCCAAGATTATAACCAGCAGTAAGTAGCATAAGGAGCAGCAGATTAATGGTGTATACCAGAGGTTAAAAATTAGAGATGTGTTCCTGCTCAGAAACAGCATGTTAGGCAAGTATTGAGAATTTACTTCTCCATCTACGAAGAAGAGAGCTGCAGAACTGGCTTGCAATGACAATATGGCTGTGGGAGTGTGGTGTCACACTCTGACCGGTGAGCAGTCCCACAATGAAGCAGGATGTCTTAGCTGCAGCACCATTAGGACAAAGTTGGTCTTTTTCTGGTTGAAGGGAAACCCTTCATAGCAGTAACTCCAAAGCCCATTGCATGGAGCAGGCGTTCTCTGAAAGACACAAAGGTCCTTCATCTCAAAGAATACACACTAAATCTAGAGAGCAAGGTAGTACTGATTTGGATGTAGAATTGACAGTCATGTCAGTCTTTACCTGTAGGTTATGATCAGCAGTACAAAGAGAAGTTTGGAGGCCATTCTTCAAACTCAATTCATAGAATGTGCCTGCAGGAGTATCGTCATGCATGTCCAAACCCTAAATTATTAAATATTGTTTGTATGAAAAATTCTTTACATGAGGTATCTTGGCTTAGAGGTGGTTGAAATTATTCAAGAGATGGGTCAAAGAGAAAACCTGCAGTGGATTTTCTGCAGAGGATCTGGGTGTATGAAACTGTTCTATGCCATATCCACATCGCAAAATTTCCCTTTAAATCTTATGAATGTGATAAAAGAAGTGACACAAGGTGAACTACAGAGCTGTCTCCCAGAAAAGGAGGAAATTCATGACAGCTGGGTTCATCCAAATGCCTTGCACCTCCTGCAGGCTGCACTAACAAAATGCAAGCCTCATGGAAGACTTGTATGAGAAAGCATTGATAGAAAATAACTCACTGCTGTGGTGAATCATAAGATGTACTTATCAGATCACATGAGATTAGAATGAAAATGGCAACTTCTGGCTCACTAAATAGAGAAGGACTATATAGAATCATAGAGTTTATGATTCTATATAATCTAGATAGAATCTATAGAATTATGTACAACATAATCAAGTTGTCTTTGCAATATATGTATTGCATATATAATTGAATGTGCAATGTCACATTCAATTCTATTTTTATATTCAACATATGAGTATGTATTTCATTGCACTATTAATTTTCTAGGCTAAAATTCAATTATTTCATTTATTTTTCTTAAATATTTTCCTTCAGTAGATTCAAAGCAAAAAATACCCCTTTCTTTTGCTCTTTCTCATCCTCCCTCTTCTATAGGATCAGAACTGCCTGTTGTCCAGGGCATTAGATCAATATGGAAAAACACCAGAGGTTGTGTTGATATATCATTAATGTAATCTATCACTTTAGCTGATGAAAGTGAACTAGAGGAAGTGATAAAGAGCAAACACTCTGCATCTAAGACAGACTGTTCAACAAGTGTTCTTGAGTAGGAGAACAAACAGTAAAGCTGACCCAGACTAAGTGGACAATATACATCAGAGTTGACTGATGGAGGTGATCATGTTTGAGAATAATTGCTTTTTCATTGGTTCAGAGAAAGAGCAAGAGAAGGATTAAATAGACACATCAGTATGAGCGTTGCAAGACTTGAGTTCTAATTTTCCAGCATGCCAGAAGCCATACTCTCAATCCACTTGCTTTCACTCATATCTTTTGTTTTCTGGATGCTAAAGGCTCAATTGGATCCACTTGATTGTGTTTTATCTTCTCTTTCTTTTTTCCTTTATATCTCAAAGTTATTTTTGGAAATTACTTTGCAAAAAAACGATCAATTTCTAAATTCTAACTTCATAAATTTCTAACTTGTCTGTTACTTATTAGTTTTTATTTCCTTGAAAAAAACAGGGTCACACTTTCTAACTTAGTTTTCTGCAGTCTTCAAGAAAAGTATTAGACAAACTGTGTAAGTAAGCAACTTTGACTCTCTTCTGAATGAGGGTGAATTTCCATTCTTAGGAGGTAAGTATTCAAGTTTGCCTCAACATTGTATTTGTCTGGACAATTCTGGTGAACTAAATTCCTCTCTATTTATTTGGTGACTTTCTGAGAGGAAAATTTGCCTATCAAAACAGAATCCTTATAAAGAAGAATCATTGTTATTAGACCTACATCTGATGATCTTTCCACTTCTATTGAGCCAAAGCACATTTTGAAATTTTATTTCAGTAGCAATTCCTCTTCAAAATGGTGCAACTTTATAAATGCCTGACTAGTTATTGAAAAAGTTCAAAGAAAGTGTATTTTACTGAACATTTATTTTAAAAATAGTGGTGAATTAAGATCTGTCTTACACTTCCAATTGATCTTCCAGTAATTTAAATCTAAGTTCTAGTGAAGGACCGATGCATGAGAAAAACTTTGATTGTGAAACTGATAGTAATAATAATTTTCTTAGCATGCTATTTTTGACTGAAATGAAAGATAACTGCTTTTATTCCTTTCTGTAATGCAATTCTTAACAGATCTTAGCTTATTTTGTAGGGAAAACCCACACTACTGCAAGCTGAGTGCCTCTGTCCTTAAAAGCACTTCAAGTTAGGGTTATTTAGGGTTGAAATTTGTTCAGGTTCCTGGGTTTCAAACCTAAGCACATTATGCTCTTGACTTAGCAGGATGATACATATTAGATATAATTAGGGCTATTAATTGTATCTTGTGATTGCAGCTGGCAACCATTTAAAACAGATCATGATTTTAAGCTAAAATCCAAATAACTCTAACTTGGGCATTTTCCCTTAGTCCTGTATTCCACCTAATTTTTCATTTTCTTTTTCCTTTTAGCCTGGCATCACATACCTCTTCAGGCCTTTTTATCTGTCCACTTGGCTTTGTTCCTCTCTCTCCTTCGAATCTCTTTAGCTCTGCTCAGGATACCTTCTTTTCTTAAGTGGACAGATAGTGTGACCAGCAGGTCAAGAGAGGTGATTTTGCCCCTCTACTCAGCACTGGTGAGACCCCACCTGGAGTATTGTGTCCAGTTCTGGAGCCCTCAACACAACAAGGACATTGAGCTGTTGGAGCGGGTTCAGAGGAGGGCCATGAAGATGATCAAAGGGCTGGAGCAACTGCCTTATGAAGACAGGCTGAAGGAGTTGGGGTTGTTCAGCCTGGAGAAGAGAAGGCTCATAGTAACTTATCAGTACCTGAGGGGGTCCTACAGAAAGGCAGGGGAAGAATTTTTTAATCTGATGGGAGGACCAGAAGCAATAGATGTAAATCGGAAGGGGGTAGATTTAGACTTGACATAAGAAAGAAATTCTTTACAGTGAGGGAGGTGAAGCACTGGAACAGGTTGCCCAGAGAGGTTGTGCATGCCCCCTCTGTGGAGGTGTTCAAGACCAGGGAGGACATGGCACTGAGCTGCCTGATCTAGTGGAAGGTGTCCCTGCCTATGGCCGGGGGGGCTGGAACTAGATGATCTTTAAGGTCCCTTCAAACCCAAACTGTTCTCTGATTCTCTGAACATATGAGCACCTAAACTAGAGAGAGAACTTCAGGCACAGCCATCTGCATTGTTCTATGTTGTCTAGTTCAGGCACCAAGTGCACCATTTGTGGAATGTGCTGTGATTAATCTTGCTTTCATAAACTAAATGGGAAAAGCTAGAGAGCTGCATAAAACAGACAAGTGAGATCTTTCTGTTAAATCTACAATAACAGACATTTTTCTACAAGTCTCATCTTGCAGGTCTAGGGTATCAGAGATACACAACTGATGCAGTCAGTCTGAGCTCCAGGTATAGTCATGGGGAGATCCAAGGGTTCTTTTTGAGCAATTTAATTTGACCTACCTTTAATGCCTGCTCCACATTGAATATTCCATGCTGGTCTGTTACTTATTTTCAAGGAAGATCAGGATGACTGAGTGAGATGCAAATCTCTGTGGTGCTGCCACCTACACTGATAGATAAGTCCTTTACACTGTGCCTCAAATCTACATTTCTTTTTGAACCTGATTCTTAATCCTGATCTTAAGCACTCAATAAGACCAAATACCTCCTGGAAATCAGCAGCAGAATTTAGACTCAGCCAGACTAAGCAACCTGAGAGTTCCTTCATTCATAAATACACCCCATCTCACACTCCGCTTATGTGAAAAATGTTCCTTTGATAAGTTTAATACTAAAACTATAAATGAATCATCTAATCAGCCTTCCATATGAAACCCTCATACTGCCTGTTATCAATGTACCTTCCATGGTTCTATAATGTTTTAAAGGGGTTAAGGATATGAGTTCCTGATTTTACCACAAAATAATATATTATTTTGTATGAGTAAATTTACACGATTCAAAACACAGCAGACAGTGATTTTGTTTATTTAATCTGAATCAGTTTAGCAAAGAAAAGTATTTCAAATACCATTACTGGTCAATTGTCAGTTGTTGGGGTGTTTTAAAGAAACAGTAAGATAGATGATGTGTTAGATTAACCTGAGCTAAGAAAATAGAGTCATAGCCAAAATTATGGACAAAGACTAATATCACTTCAAGGAAACATACTGAAAACAAACTAAATTTGACCTCTGATAATGTTAGCAGCTGGGCTATACATGAGTCTGACTTCAAACTTGTTCATTTCAGGAATTATTTTTATTATTAGAGTACATCTTTTTGAACTGTCTGCAATAAATTAAGTCTTGGGTGAGTTTTATTCTATTTTCTTTTCTTTCTCTGAGGAAATCCTTCAGAACAATTTACTGAGAAACAAAATGAAAGAGCATCCTATGACTGCTGATGCATAAATCTCATAATAAATAAATTTATGCTAAGGCATAATGCTGAATGTGCTGAAGTAGAGAGTTAACACATTTTCTCTAAATTCTTGTCTCGTATCATAATTTTCTGAACCAACTGCTTCAACTTGATACTTCTTTTCAAAGCTACATATTGCAGTTGTTTATAAATGTTGCATCCTGTTCTTCAACATATGAGTTTTGTGCTGTATAATGGAATAGGGAAGCACTTTTGCCTATGATATTTTGAAGACTCTTGAGCTGGGGTCAGTGTTTATTTCAGTGCATCAGCATGGCTGAGAGGTGCAATAAATCACAGTTGGAGATGAGCCAGACAAGGAAAAAGTCCCTTAAAATTTCCATTTTTCCAGAAAAAAATGCATGTGCTATTGTAGATTAGTAGACCCTGGAAACATGGCTATCTCTAGGTCAGTGGGGGAGAGTTGTGATTATACCTAGCAGGGGAGAAGTTGGCAAGGATGGAGCTGTAGTAGTGATACAGCAGCATTCATCTGAAATTCCTCTTCAGATCATGTCTCCCTTCAAAGACCCCTATGTGAGACACAGGTGTTTGCATGCACATAAAAAATAATATTTGATACCTGAAAGAAAACTCCCCATATGAGAGTGAATGCCCAGAGAAGAATCCAGAGCTCCTTGAAATCTAATGCAATATACATTGTTGCATAATAATGAGTTTCTAGGTAAGGTCTAGCGGCCGGAAGATTTCGTGCTGTACGGAAAGATAGGTTTTTTTCCCCCCCCCATTGTTTTTATTTGTTAGCCAATAGCGTTAAGTCTATGATGTAAGCGGACGGAAGTGACATTGTGGACCTGGGCTATATAATGCTGTGTCATGAGGGAATAAACGCCATCTTGCCATCCACCACATTGGTGTCTGCGTGCTGATGGACCGAGTGGCCTGGGGGAATGGGTCACCATGCTGATCCAAGGGTCAGGCCGCCACGCTCTTAACTGCAGCAATACATTTTGCAAACATTCATTCTTTTTGCATGTGTTTTCAACAGGATGTGAGGTTTACACCATGATTAAATGAATAGATGACATGGTTTTAAAAGTCTTTCATACTACTCACATCTCTTGATTTTTCTAGAGACTGTGCAGTGCTTATGATTTTGAGTTTCAAGAGTTTAAGGACATGGCAATCTAACTGATGCTCTTAATGTGATGCAGCATGGACATGAGATAAATATTAAAACCTTATAAAAATATAAATTATTGCTATAGATGTGAGAGAAAGAAATGAGCTTATCTATTGCTTTTGGAAAATAAGTCAGCTCCTTGAAACATGAAGAATGTGTAAGCTTGGTATATTTGTCCTTGAATAGTGTGCCTGATCTGGGGAATAACTATTTTTAATTGTTTAGTTAAATATTTGAATAGCACAAATATTTTATCTTATGCCAGAAGAGTTTTACAACTGGTGTAAAAGACACATGAGACTGGATGCCTTTTGCATGAATATGTAGGACTCCTGGGTCGTGATTCCACTGCCAGACAGCAAGTTGCAAATCATTTCTCTGATCAGGGCTTTTATGACACTGTGGGGTTAACTGTAAAGTTAACAGATTCTCTTGGCTCAACGGATGCAGATGTCCTGCAAACGACCATTTGGGAGGTAAAGGAGGGGGTTTGCACAGAAACACAGGACCGAACAATGAGACTGAGGATTCTGCAATGAATCTAAGATGTTCTAAGATGTGCTATTGTCTTAAGGCTCAGGCCAGATAATAGACCGCTGCATTGGGAATGGCTAATGCTAACGAAAGGGAATCCCTAACTGTACCAACTGTGGTGTGGAAATTTTTCAACATGTAACTGGAAGACATTTAAGGAGACTTTATTCAATAAAGGCTGACTGATGACTTGTACCAGGTCTCATCCGGTCAACACATCAAATGACACAACTATAATAGATTAATAACATTACATTTCTTTCCAAAATTATAAGTTGACAAAACTCAAAGTCTAACATCAATGTCATTATTTATTTAATTCAAATTTCTTCCTCCACTTGCCCTTGATAATTAAGCACCCTTAAATTTTTCTAAAGAACAGTACTGAGAAAGGAGGTGATAAGTGTCGAAATTTCAGTGACACCTCAGATATTTTTGCCTCACAACAACCTTTTTTAATGCTGTCTAAATCATGTCAGTGGGCAATAATTTGTGTTTAAGCCCCAAACCAGAATCTCTAGCACTTCAGGTTTCTCCATCCCTGTGGGTTAAAACTTCTCTTAAACTGAAAATTCTTCTTTAGAAAAAGACAAGTCTTAGCTTAAATAGTCCTCAGCCAGCACCAGATTCTTCACACCCAGACAGAGAGAAGAAGGAGCTTCTGTGTCTCTATGTACCTAACCATGCTCCAGTGCGCATGAAATTTTTATCATGAGTAGGAAAAATCTGTACTATCTCCCATTTTCACAAATTGTACCAAACCACCTTTTGTCTTCAAAAGGTAGCACTTTCAAATGTTTAACTCCTCTTTCTGTGAGGTGATAAAACATCCCCCTTTGTGAGTACAGATAGAGAGCTCTTAGAGCTGAGCTCTTATTAAAAACAATACAAAAAAAAATTAAAAAGGAAAACTCATCTTACCAGGCAGTTAAAGGACTTTTAAGAGTTTTAGAGAAAGTTCTGCATCATCCTGCTCATGCTGAGCAAATGTATTGTCTTGGGATCCATAGTCTTATAAGCTGATTTAAAAATAGTTGTGCCCTTTTGTCACTCCTTTATTCTTCTAAAGCATCTATTGTTTGAGTTTAGAGGCCTTAATTACTATCTCAAGTCTGTATGTGCTTTGAGCTACTGACTCCTTAATCACCTGTTCCACAGCAGTTTTACACATTTTGTTTTACTGTCTCTGGTGGCCAGGTTTTCTTTTTACTGCAAGTCCCTATTCCTTATCACTACCTGAACCTACTACAGAGTGTGATAAATAATTATCTTCTCCTAATCCAGGGGATGAATATAAAATACTATACTGTACTGTCTTCTTATTTTTATAGGAAATTTGAAAACTGCTTTTTGAAATGCAATTACCTACTCATGATCTTGTAGAACTATGAACAATACCTACCATTTTCAGAATTGTGCCCCTATTCCTTCAGAGATTTTAAAAGATTTTTATGTTGACTTTGTACCAGAACAGAAAAGGACACACTACAATGCTTTTCAAATATTACTCAACCCCTCCTACCTATAAAAACTGGACTATTTTTCCCTGCTCTGAGAAGTGGGTCAGATAGAATTTAATTTAAAAGAAAAACCACTTATGGTTCTCATTCCTAGAAACTCCCACTCCACTCCATTTTTCAGACTCAAATCACTGAAATATTTCAAATCACCATTCTGGTTTTTTTGTAGTGGTCTGTAGCTATGTTATAAACTTCATGTTCAAATATTGTCTTACATATAATGCTGAGAATCACATTATTTTCATTCTTTTCACCATATGTGATGTCTTATATCATTAATTACAGTACTGTATATATACTTCAGCAATATCAGCAGATGTGGACATAATTTTTTTTACTCTCTGTTTGTCCTTTGAGAAACAAATTCTGAAAGCTGATTAATATTTCAAGATTCCCAGAATTCTTCCTTAGGTTTAGAGCATGTGTATCCATCTGAATATATGGAAAAACAGTTTCCATAACTGTAACCTAGTTAGAAAATATATATAGGATATAGGAACATTTATGTTGCTAATATATATAGGATATGGGAACAGCTTTCCTATGAAGACAGGCTGAGAGAATTGTTATTGCTCAGCTTTGAGAAGAGAAGGCTGTGGGGAGGCATTATAGCAGCCTTTCAGTACCTACAGGCAGCCTACAGAAAGGTGAAAAGGGACTTTTTGTAGTGATATGTGGCAATAGGATGAGGAGGAACATTTTTAACTGAAATAAGGGAAATTTACAATAGATATTAGGGAAAAAAGCCTTTTACTGTAAAGATAGTGAGACTTTAGCACAGGTTGCCCAGAGAAACTATGGAGGTGTTCAGGGACAGGGGCTTTGAACAACCTCATCTAGGGTCCCTGCATTTGTTGGGGTTGTTGAAGCTAAGGTCTGTTCCTAATTTGAGGTCCCTTCCGACCCAAGCCATTCTATGACTCTATGATTTTTGCCTGTATTGTATTTTTAATTCACTGTGGGTTTTTTTTCCAACTGTACTAATTTAATCACTCTGAAGACTGGAAAAGTACAAAGCATGTATTAGAAAGATGTTTCTAGATTTACCCAGGCCAAATGGTATTGAGGCTCATTAGTGACCCTGATTCCGCTATAAAAATCATGAAAATTTTGTAAAATATACATTTAAGTTCTGTTATGACATTCATGTCTAGAAAAGGGATTTGATCAGTTAATATGAAAACTACCAGAGTAGCTTCATTAATCAGATTTTGTTTCTTCTACAGAACTGAACATAAACAGTTGAGTAAGTGTGAGTTTGTGAAATGTGTTTATTATGTTATCCTTTTAACCTCATGAACTCTTTAGTATATTTAATATAGAATTGCATCGATCACTCTTTTCTAGGCAACACTCAGTGTAGAGACTTCGGATTCCTGAGAAATAGCCTGTATAAAAATGAAGTGAGAAAAGGTAGTCAATAGATAAAAATAAAAATTTAGACAGCAAGATTTGTACTGATTTTTAGTATCCTTGGGGATGATAAGTCAGTACTGTCCTACAGCAGAGTCATCTAGAATGCTGCTGTATAGTCTCTGACATTTTCTTTACTGCTTCAAAGGTAAAGGACCATCCAGCTTTAAAATATTCCTCCTCAGTACTGAGAGAGTGGAATGGTGGTTAGAAGCATCAAGAGGAGTGTGACCAGCAAGTCAAGAGAGGTGATTTTCCCCCTCTATT
>VZTY01007789.1:54619-77324 GCA_013400935.1 Turnix velox
TCAGCCTGGAGAATAGAAGGCTCAGGGGGGACCTCAGAGTAACTTATCAGTACCTGAGGGGGTCCTACAGAAAGGCAGGGGAAGGAATTTTTAATAAGATATGTGATGGGAGGACTAGAAATAATGGATGTAAATTGAAAGGGGGTAGATTCAGGCTAGATATAAGAAAGAAATTCTTTAGGGTGAGGGTGGTGAAACACTGGAACAGGTTGCCCAGAGAGGTTGTGGATGCCCCCTCTCTGGAGGTGTTTAAGTCCAGGCTGGACAAGGCACTGAGCAGCCTGATGTAGTGGGAGATGTCCCTGCCTATAGCAGGGGGGATGCAACTTGATGATCTTTAAGGTCCCTTCCAACCTGAACTATTCTATGATTCTATGATATATATACAGGCAGAGAAACACTGTGTTGGATAGTACAGACATGGAATGGCTAGTCATCAATACATGACCTAGACATCAAGGTGCCAAGGTGTTTTTAAAAGCTCTGTCATGAGGGAGAGAAAGATAAAAGATTGGAATTTCCTAGCAAGTCCTCCATGAACTGGGCCTTACTCATCTAAGTGGAATGTTCCCATCTATGAATTTTTCTATAAATTACTTGCAGCAAGCCATTTTTGAAGCTGTAGGAGGTTGTTATTGCAATGAACACAGTGGAACAGCAAGAACAATATTTCTACAATCAAAAGTTCAACTGCCTGTAGATTTCCCAAAGGCAAAGAAGACCTGCCAGATCACCTCCTGGCTTAGCCCCCTGCTTTTATGATGGCAAACTGGAAACTAAAGCAACCTGAAGACATTTCTTACTTCCCAGTTTGAGGCTACAGCTGTCATCCTTGCAGAATAGGAAAGGCTGCTGAACTAACCATCAAGTTTTTGGAGCCATGGTGCTCTCTGACAGTGTTTGGTGGCTTTTCTCAAGTCCATGGCATTACCTGAGCTGTTACAATGCTTGTGAAAATCACAACCGAATTTCACTAAAATCACTGGTGATGTGGTCACACTATTGTGCAATATTCAGCAATTTGATTTTGCTTTTAAATTTGCCTCATTATCATTAGGAATGCATGATATCTCAGAAAAAATTGATAGTAAGAGACCCCTCAAAGTCTATTTCTATTTAGAGTTTACATTCTATCAGCAGCAATGAACCAGCTCATGAGCTATATATTTCACTCCAATCACCTGGCAGGTACTCTTCTTTATGGTATGTGAAAACTGATCCATTAAACTGACCACAAAGTGCAAACATTAGAGTAATTTTACATCTTTGTTGTGTTGTTTATTTTGTAGCAACAGACAAAGTTGTTTTGTTTCATCACCTCACTCATACAGCATAATTGTGTAAATGAGGTGTTTATCTCAGTGTGAAGAGCACTTTGGTTTGTTTAGTCATAAAATCATAGAATCTTAGAATAGTGTGGGTTGGAAGGTGCCTTAAAGATCATCGAGTTCCAACCCCCCTGCCATAGGCAGGGACACCTCCCACTCGATCAGGCTGCCCAGTGCCATGTCCAGCCTGGCCTTAATCACCTCCAGAGAGGGGGCATCCACATCCTCTATGGGCAACCTGTTCCAGTGTTTCACTACCCTCACTGTAAAGAATTTCTTTCTTAGTCAGTTTGTAAAAGGGATGGATGAAGATATGAAAAAGGAAAAAGTAACAGAGGACCCAATTTTAACGAATGAGTGGATATTTCCAGTGTGTATTGCAAAAACTGCGGATATTTGGTACCTTCCAGTACAATTTCCATGCACTTAATTTAGGAAATCTACTAAATCTGTCAACTTTTAAAACATTTCAGTGCCAGATTAGACTCAGAATTGACATCTAAGGCTGAATCAAAGTTCCAGAATGTTTATCTGGTTGTCTCCTGGGGAAAAATTGCATAAAAGTACAGAAAGTGATACAAGTGCAGCTTAGTTTTTCATAATGTGGACACTATCTGCTTTCACCTCTGTGGGAAATGGTGAACTAGCACATTTAGTCATGATACACATAGACACCAATACATGATATGATGAATCTATGCCAGGGCAATTTGCCTAAACTCCTTTTTAAACTCATTTAGATTGTGTTCATATAAAAGTGCATCCTTCAATTCAATTAAATAGATCATGTACATGTATGCCATTTAAACCATCTGCAATACAATCTGCGTGTCCTGTGAAAGAACTTCTACCTATAACCTCTTCTGATGATGACTTTCTAAACCTCTGTAGGCTCACTGTTTTCATAGCTATTGCTTTAAAGACTCAAAAGTTTATAAAAAGTTTTTTATGGCTTATGCAAATCTCTACCTTGGAAAATTGTTTTCATTTTATGAATAAGAACTAACTGAATATCTGTCTCACTGTTGATTTAATTAAATGGAAGCATCTTCTATGAGTCACAGTGTTTGTTTGTGGAGGTTAAAAAAGTAATTTGAAATTTGTCTAGAAGTTTTATTATGAGATGTGTCATGTCCATGGCAGAGGGTTTGGAACTAGATGATCTTTAAGGACCCTTCCAATCCAAACTATTCTATGACTCTATGACATACACATTTTATTCAGAAAAAAGAAGATGGATTCAGTAACTTGGTTTACAGTTACAATTCTGTACCTGTTATGGGTGGTAAGAAGACACCATGCAACAACATAGCCAGACCAATATCCTAGTCCACAGAAGCATTGGAGATAACAGGAATACATCCTGAATATGCATTCTTCCTTTTGGTATTTACTTACTATGATTATTATAAACATAATTCAACTATATAATTCCTCTATATTTTACTAGATGCTAACTTAAGCCCCAAAAATCCACTAGATGGCATTTGTTAGCTGTAAATGAATTATATCAGACTAGCTTTAAAGTAGGACTAAAGGGAAAGGATTTACGTACTAATAACTGTCACGTGGACAGCTTTAAGAGAACAACAGTATGATTTAGAGAGGGAAAAATGTTAGAATTAAGGGTAAAATTAAATCCAGAACAACAGAGACACAAGAGAGGAGGGAGTCTTGTGGAAAAGATAAGCACAGCTAGTGCAAAGGCAAAATTCCTGGCAAGAAGAAAAATACATTTGACTGACAGGCAAGCAAGAAGCTCCCCAGTGCTCCTCACACATAAGGTCTGCTTCATTTTCTTGGCATAGAAAGTGCATTCCTACATGTCCAAGCAGCTCAAAGCCCTGCTTTCCCCTCTTGTAGCCCCATGTTTTATTCAAATTGCTCTGGGACCTCAATCTTAATTCAGTCTTTGCTCCTGTGACCCAGAGCTCTCACCCTGAACTCTGTGAGCTCCAGCAGCCATAACCCAAGGACAAGAGGCAGTGCAAAAGTAGTACTGTGAGCAGTGTAGATGCACATGTAAGTGTGTGGTTCTCAGGAAAACTTGCTCCCAGCTGCATGACCCAAAAGCTCATAGTGTTTGTGCATTTTGTGCATATTCCAGCATTTGTTATTGGCTTTTTGGTCTTTTTTCATGTTTTTTGGACAAAAAATATCTCTAGGTCTGGTATTGCTCTAGCAGACAAGCTTTAACTCACTCATGGAAAAAACTATTGATGCTTTTAGCCTTGTCAGACACAGAGATCATTTAAAGATCTTTTCCAGGATTTCTGTTGCCTACATCAGCAATTTTCTCCTTCAGATACATGACTATAAGCAAGGAAAGGTTAACTCAGGACCTGCCAGCTATGGGTAACATTTCTCAACTCAAAGAAATGTAGTTACACTTCCACTGCACTATAGAAATGTGGGATGCAGATGATCAGCACAGTCTATGATTTCTTGCTTGATGTATTTTTTTCCCTGTCCCTGCCACTGCTGGACATTCCCTTGTCCTCACAGCTCTGCCTGGACAACCTGGGCTCTATATGACCCCACTTCTCTTTACTGGGCTTTATCCTGCCCCACCAGCAATGTGACATCCCACCCTGGCCTATTCCATGCAAACTGGGAACTATAAACTAAATAATGGAAAAGGTCACAAAGTACACGATTTTTTTCTGTTAAAAAATGCAGAAGAAAACATCTGACAGTACTCATCACAAACCTCAGCAGAAATTTGCTTGAGAACATCCCTTTGGGGTTTATAAAAGTTAGTGTTTGCCCCTTTTCCTGCTCTGGTGTCCCAGTGCCTCCCCACCCTGAAGAGTTCTGTAGCTGGGGTGCACCATGGGATGACTCTGGCACAGTGTGGGAGGAAGGTCTGACTTGGACATATGATGCACTGGAGGGCATTTCCAGATCTTGTTTTGTTTTGTTTTGAGCCAAAGGCTTTTCAGCTGTCAGGTGTTCTCTCTTTCCAACAAAAATAAAAGATTAAATTGTCTGCAGAAAGCAGACACATTCCAAAAAACGTCCTTCTAAAGAAAACTCAATATCCTGTTGGAAAATAGCTTTGGTGGAAAACAACCAGCAAGAACCTTGTGCATTTTTTTTCCAAGGCCAATTGTTTCTCTTACAAACCAATCTACTTTTAGAGAGCCACAGCCTACAATTGTTCAGTAGAAGAGAAGGGAAAAAATAGAAATCATGTTCAAATGATCACTGGAGTGAGTGTGTCAAATGTGAACACATGATAATATATTAAGCATCTGTTTGTTTAATCAAGGAGAGCGAGCCACATTTACACAGACCATACACTTATTGTGGCTGTTGATCTGCTTTGGGCATTTTACCAAGAATTTTGAGGGACCAAACCAGTATTTGCATACCAAAAGTTTATATATTATTAAAAATAACATTCAAGGCCTGTTACAATGCATTCATGTATGTTTAAATTATGTCAGTGAGCATCTGTAACAAGAAGTTTATGTGTGACTTTTATTGATATAATTTATTTTCAAGACACATAAAGGTGAGGAGAGGTATATTTTTGGTGCTGGATTTATTCAGTATTGACTGCTGTGTGGTGATCAGTATGTTGGATAATCCAATCTCAGTCTTTTTAGTATTTTCATACACATTATAGACAGTAGGGTGCACTCTCAGCAAGTTTGTGGATGACACCAAGCTGAGTGGTGCAGCTGACAAACCAAAGGGATGAGATGTCATCCAGAGGGACCTGGACATGCTAGAGACATGGGTCTGAGCACCTGGGCCAGGACAATTTTCATTACTTTTACAGACTGGGATATGATGTGATAGAGAGCAGCTCTGCAGAAATGGACTTGGGAGTACTGCTGGATGAAAAGCTGGACATGAGGCAACAGCGTGCAGAAGACCAGAAGACCAACAGTATCCTGTGCTGGATTAGAAAAGCAGTGGCCAGCAAATTGCCCCTTTACTCTGTTCTTGTGAGACACCACCTGGAGTATTGTATAAAGCTCTGGAGCCCTCAGTAGAGCAAGGACATGGACCTGTTAGAGAGGGTCCAGAGGTGGGCTACAAAGATGTTCAGGGGGCTGGACTACCGATCTTGTCTGGACAGGCTGAGAGAGTTGGGACCATTAAGCCTGGAGAAGAGAAGGAGAGATCTCGTAGCAGCCTACCAGAACTTGAAGGGGACCTACAGGAAAGCTGGGGAAGGACTGTTTGCTAGGGCATGTAGTGATAGGACCAGGGGCAATGATTTTAAACTAGAGCAGGGCAGGATTAGATTAGAGATTAGAAAATGTTTCTTCACCATGAGGGTGATGATGCACTGGAAAAAAGTTACCCAGAGAGATGGTGGAGGTCCCATCCCTGAAGACATTCATAACCAGGTTTACGGAGGCTCTGAGCAGCCTGATCTAGTGCAGGATGTCCCTGATTACTGCAAGGAGGCTGGACTAGATGTCCTTTCAAGGTCCCTTCCAACTCTGTGATTCTATAATTCTAATAGCTGCATTGGACTAGTTGTACTCTTAAAGACATATTGCATGGCTGCTCATAGAAAGAAAAAGAATCAATACCATAATGGCTGAAATATTCATATCTTTGGAAATTAAATATTAATTTCAATTACAAATCATTGCCCTCTTATTGTGTTTGCTCTATTTAGAGATGAAGTGAAGAAAAACTGTAATTTCAAGTACAAATCCCATTAACATTTCCAAATGGATTTTACATGATTCTTGCTGCAGCTGCAGAATAAATTTACCAAACCAAAGCTCATGATGTACTGAAATTTCTCATAAAGTAATGCTAATGTAAGATTTGCATAACACTAAGGTCATCCAAACTAAGCTTAGCTGAGATTCAATCATGATAGTCCACACACATACACAAATTAAAACTGGAAGTAAAAAAAACCTCTTTGCCCCACAATGTAAATAGAAAAGAACAAATGGAGAAGAGACAACTGAAAAAAGCACAGGGTCAAAATGCAATTTAGTGTTAATGAATATGTGTTCATTACTCAAAAAGCATTACTTAGTCAATTCTTGCTAAATGAAGGATTCAAATAATATTTTGAAAAGATTTGATATAATTTAAGGCATAGATGATGCACTTTTGCCCATAATCTTCACACATAGCAGTGGTACTCATCTTTTTACAACCACACTTTTGAACTTCAAAGTGAACATAAATCCCATTTCTCCTTTCACAGCAGAAACCTTTAGACTATGCAAAAAATGCTTCAATTTTGCCCAGAGCAATTAATTTTCTCACGTAGCTTCTAAAGAAAAAATCACTCATTCTTAGTTCACTAGTGGCATCTGGTGGTGATATCGAAAACTAACTTCGCCTTTTATAAGGTTTTTTGGCACCTTATTGAGAGCTGGCTGAGGAGAGCCCTGCTCTCATATTCTACTTCAAGACAGGACAGAAATACTTCTCTCTCCGTTTTTCAGTTCACTGTTTTGCTGTGCTAATTTTTCTGTTCACCTTGTTCTTCATGACGATTACCCTTCACTTTAGTTTCCCCTTATAAAGCACAGATCCTAGCTGAAGTCTGTGGAGGAAAACCATGATCCCTAAGGACTATTTGCAAAAATCTATGAGCTCCTATCAGTAAGGGAAGATGTCTGTGAAGTACATGAGACATAGTCCACCACGGAGTGACCCTGCTGCTTGTTTTGGTCTCTGTCCTCCACTCAGGGCTGATGTAAGAAAACTAATACTATTGGACTGAAATTGTGAAGACTGAGATCTGAGCTCTATGAGAGACAAGAGAGATTTTAAACCTGATCTAGGCTTAATTATTGACATCTGTACTATTTATTCTTCTTTCCCATAACTACTCTTACTGCCCAAGTACTTCTTGTTGACTCCTGGGAATGAGTAAGTTTGGACATGAGCAAGATTAAGATATAAAAGGGATGGCTGAAAACTAGCACGTCTGTGACATCTGGTCTTACTGGAGGAGGTGGAGAAACTGAAGGGCAAAAGTCAAGTTCCTCCTTCACTTCATTCTTGGAAGAGTTGAGGATAAAAAATGAATTGTTCTTATTCATGGGAATGCAAAACAGAAAGGTAGAGCAAGCCAGTGGCTTGAGAGGCCAGCTCCAGCTCTGCTCGTAAAGTGCATGTGTGGAACACTTCCATAGAAAAAGACTTCTGCATGTACTGTTGGCAATGTTCAGTGATCTACTTATTTTTAATCCAAATGATTATATCTTGCACTACTGAACTTCAGTGACTGAGGAAACTGGTTAAAAAATCAGATTTATATAGAGTTCTTGCATTAATGTTGTATTTTACCTGGCCTTACAACATGTTTGAAATAAATTGCTGAAGGGTGGAAGAAAAATAAATGTTGATACTAAATTATGTGACAGCCATTTCTACAGATAATTATATTTTTTTTCGTCACAGAGAAAAGTAACTCATGTAGTTTACACTCCCCTCTATTTTCCTCACACAAATTGAAGTTCGTGAACAATAGCAAGTCAAGCTTTTATAACCATCTTATATTTATACTCCATCATTCAGGGAACATCAGTACCATCATAATGTGTCTGTAAATCTTTTTTTCTTTAGTCAAATAATCTACCAAAAAATATCTGCCCAGTAAATATCCAAAATGCAAGCAGAGCATAATTTAACAAATACTGAGCCTTTATTGTCACAATTCTTCATTATAGAATCATAGAATCAGGTTCAGGTTGGAAGGGACCTTAAAGATCATTGAGTTCCAACCCCCCTGCCATAGGCAGGGACACCTCCCACTACATCAGGCTGCTCAATGCCTTGTCCAGCCTGGCCTTAGACACCTCCAGAGAGGGGGCATCCACAACCCCTCTGGGAAACCTGTTCCAGTGATTCACCACCCTCACTGTAAAGAATTTCTGTGTTATATCTAGCCCGAATCTACCCCCTTCCAATTTACATCCATTATTTCTAGTCCTCCCATCACATATCCTATTAAAAGCCCTACCCCTGCCTTTCTGTTGGCCCACTTCAGGTATTGATAAGCTACTATGAGGTCCCCCGTGAGCCTTCTCTCCTCCAGACTGAACAACCCCAACTCCTTCAGCCTGCCTAGAAGAATCCTCATCTCACAGAGGAGTTCCTATAACCCTTATAATCATAGTATATTAGGAAGCAATCTAGGTTATATTCAAGTTTGCCATACTCATGAGAAGAAGGACTGTTATTATTTTTCACATGGGCAACTGACGCAGATATGAGCTGATGTTCCCAAGCAGGGACTACACCCAGATCTCCCAAGTTAACACCCCAACCACTGACGTACTCAGTAAATGTAATAAAGCAATCCCCCACTGATGTTAAAGTGATCCAGGCTGAACTAAGGCAAGGGTAGTACCAACAGGGATCATGCATATGCGTGAGTAGATGATGTCTGGGATTAATATATCACTGGAATTTTGACATCATAACATGTATACTGAGCCTTTTTAGTTGATACTATTATGAGGGAAAAAACATGTTGCATGCCTAGTGTGATAGTGTTGCTTATGCTACATGACATATATCATATGACACAGTCTTTAATTACAAAATAAAGAACTTGTTTCTCTTTATTACTTCAGAACTCTTTCTCATGGAGTTCTCATTTTTGCTGTCCCTGTTTCATGACTTGAAAATAGCAATTTTCTGTCTCTGCTGATTTCTGTCATTATTTTTTCTGCTCTTTTAAGTACCTTTGCCTTGTTTGCACCTTTTCATCTGCTAAAAACATGTCATGGGGTCCCAGGTTTTCTCTAAAAAGGAATTTATTTATGGCCACATATTTTAGACTTGTAGATGGCATAATATTTCCATTGAAAATTGACCTTTTATAACAGAACACTCGTGTCCTCCATGGAAGACTTATTAGAAAATAAGGTACATTTTTTAATCTTATCATATGATCAATTTAATTTCTTTGTGTATTTACACTAAGGCTAATATCTTGGTATATAACATTGACTGACTTTCATTACATAATAATGAGAACCATAGTCCAATGGCTGGAGTATTTACTTTTATGATGTTGTACAGCTCATCTAATGAAAACATTGCACATGCCTAAAATTCTATATTTTGCTTGATTTAAATAAACAGCATTCTTCCCCTCATTCCATTTTATTTCATTTTTGTAGATTACATCTCATTTCCTACAGCAATGAATTAGGAGAAGTGCTCCAGCTCCTTGATCATCCTTGTGTCCCTCCTCTGGACCCTCTCCAATAGGTCCATGTCTTTGCTGTGTTGAGGACTTCAGATCAGTACACCAGGTGCTGTTTCATGAGAGCATGTCCAGCTTTTCATCCACCAATACCCCCAAGTCCTCTTCTGCAGAGCTGCTCTCTATCACATCATCTCCCAGTCTGTACTGGTAATGAGGACTGGGCTGGACTATGTGCAGCACTTGTCCTTGCTGAACTTCATGAGATTTCCATGGCTCCACCTTCTTAGCCTGGGTAGACTTACAAAGCACTTTTCATATTATTTTTTACTTTGAAAATACAAGACTGAAAAGTATAGATTCACAATGAAACATTTTTTTTCCTCTTCCTCACTGGCTGCCTCACTGTGCAAGCTTAAACAGGAAATTAAGAAATATTGAATGCAGAAATAGCACAGATGGCTACTCATAATTTTAAATATTTATTTCTTTGTTTCTTGGATGTCTACTCATGTATCTGTCTCTCTGAAGCCTTGCTGTCTCTTAAGGTAACCTAAGCAGTCTAATTTCATGAAATACCTTGCATGTGCTAATAGAGATCCCATGGTAGTTTAAAGAGGAAGAATTTATTTTCTGAGTTTATTATGCTGATTTTTTGATATCTCTATTGTGATTTTCTTCTAGGATACATATTCCCCTGGCAAAAGTCTCCAAACTATTAAGTGAACTCCACTTGTAAGAGTAATCAGATAGAGAAGAGCCATGGTTTGTTCCATCAAAACCACAGTTAAAGCAATGGTTAACCTCAGAATAAAAGGCCTTTAGCCTTTTATGAACAACGTTTCAACTTATAAATATTACAAATATTAATTGCATAGAATATGAAATATGTGAAACATTAATACCAGTGCAATGATGTTAATTCCAAAAGAATTACGTTGTTGTTTTAGTTGTAGCCACTACATTAGTTCATTTGATCCAAACATATTCCTCTTTTTGGCTTGCTACACTAAAATCCAGCCCCTCAGCTCCCTGAACTGACCTTCATAAACAGCCTTATCTCTGTAGCAGCCAACCCACAAGTTTGGATGGATTTACTGGAAATCTTTGCAACACTGCATGCAGCACAAACTTTGCTTTCTAGGTTGATGTTAATACCAATGTAATAGAAAGCTAAATGGTGAATTTCAACTGATGAAGTGGGAGTCCTTTACAGCAAACTTGTCTTAATTTGGAAGGATTTTGTGCTGTGCAAGTGAATTGTTAATGAACCTTGAAATATAAAGAGTTATAATTTGAAGTACAGTTCAAAAGGATAAAAGGAAAACTCAGTCCTGAATGAGAGAGGCAAGGTTAAATACTAATTTTTTTCTTCCTTATTCAGAAAAATCTCCAGAGCTTTGGAAAATATAAGTATACAGTCAGCAGATGTTGAAGACAACACACAAAAACCAAACCAAAACAAAAACATTTAGATCTTCAACAGTTAAAAGCTCTATTTTCATCTTTTTCCAGAAGATGGTAGTGTAGCATACTGTTAAAGACTCCTGCAGAACCTAACACGTCTTCCAGTGCAGGCATGCTAAAACTAAAAAGAGAGTAACTGAGAAGAAACAATTTCAGAGTTGAATTTGTGGAGTTTAAAATGCAGGGAGGGTCATTTTGGTCTGTTGCTTTAATGTTAAAATTTATATGTTGTATTTGCTAAGAACAAAACAACATTGAATAAATGGATTACTGAATAATTTCACAAAAGGAGCAGAATATGGTTCTGATTTTGAAGATTATTTTGCTGTGCTTGAGAAAAACAATATTTAAATAAATATGTAGCATATTGCCTTGCATAAAGCAAGCACAAAAGGACCACAGTTTTCAGAGACTACCATGGTAATGTTAGTGCTCTTCTGAAAAGTACTTACATATTCTAGAGGAGAGAAAAGGGCAAAAATTTCTATTAAAAACAAGTAAATGAACAAATAGACTATAAAAACAATTAATGCTATTTCAAATACATATTCTAAATATGGAATTAAATCTGTGGCCAAATATTGTTGGTATCAAAAATTGTGATGTCCCAAAGAAAGAAATATTTGCTTAATTTATGAACTTTAATTTCTGAAGAGTGTTCAAAATCTGTACTGGCCCTGAATGAAAAATGTAAAGCTTTCCATGTCCTTATTTTCATGGAGGCCTGTGAAAAAGAAGCAATAAAACAACAAACACAGTATTGGCTTCTGATAACTAATTTCAAATAGTACTGTGTTAGGATTGGTATGTTTACTTAGTTATCTGTTTACTGAGTCAAGTAAATTGTAAGTAACTGAAATATATCAACTAGAAAACCATTTGGTCTAACAGAGAAATTGAGAATTTTCTGCATACTTTGCACTTCAGAGTTAAACTGCTTAGGTCATAAATCAAATCTGACTTCTCTTTTCAATTTCTAACTGCATAGGGTTTTCATACTTTCCTATGCTATGAGAAAAGTCAAACAACATTCATTATTTGTTACTTTGAAGGTGTGCAGGCAGTCTAATTAAGTCAAATTCCTGTAACAGCAACAATAAGCCACCAGTTTCTGGAAAGCTACATCTCAATAAAGATATTTCTTATATTTCTTAGTTTTTTCTAGGTACTACACAAGCCTTCCAAAACGTTCTACATCATAATAGGGAAGCTGAACACCTGCAATTTGTACAAAAATCACATATCTCTCTTTTCCCTCCTATTTATTATTTCTACACAAATAAATTTAAGAACAGATGAATTTTTGCACAACGGTTATCTGTGCTGCAGTGATTTTATGGTTTCCTGCATGATTCTTTCTTATGCCTGATTCTTTCAAAATGCCTTATAGTCTACAAAATACAAAGCTACACAGGTAACATCAGACTCATTCTAAGTGTGTAGCTTTGTATTTTGTTGACTACAAGGAATTTATTGAATGGATGATGCCAGGAAAGCTACATCTTGGGATACAGCTATTCTGTCTTCTGTTTCCCACCATTCTGCCAACTTCTTGTCATCTGTGAACTTTTATTAATTACATATCAATTTAGATAATTGATGAGAGTGTTGAATACTTGGCCAACAGTCTTTCCATCTGAAACCTCGTAAGAAACTTCTGTTTCTGTAGGAGGCAGCACATCAACAGCTTCTCTCTTAAACCATTGTGTGTTCTCTCCTGTTATCATTCTGCAAAAGTTTTTATAATAGTGTCATAAATTCATACATCAAAGAGTTACAAGGATTATTGCCTCATTAAATCCTGGTCCCCAAAACCAAGAAACAACCATCCATTTCTGGAAAAGTGTCCATATTTGTCCAAAGCCCTTGCACATTGAAGCCAATGAAGTCCTCTCAGCTGCCAGTCTTAACAAGCATTAGATCTAGAATAAAAAATTACTGCCTTGACTCTCAAAAAAGGAGTAATTTTTCCATTCAAGTTAATAAAATTTTACCAATAAGGCTGCTAAGCTTTCAACATTTTTCCCTTTAATATAGATTAGATGAAATTTTAAATATAAATTTAAATTCCTAAATTTTCACTTACTTTGGAAGTATTATAGTAGCCTTTCCACCATCTTCTGGGGCATCCACAAGGACTGGAAGTGTTGGACTCATACAAAGTCCTTGCCACAAAGTACAGACTAAGAGGGGTCTTTCTCCTTCTACTTAAAAACCACAAAAATGAACCATCCATCTCTCTTTCCTAATCTTCTTCATTGCAGAATGCAAACATGAAGGCAGCAATGTTTAGTTAGAGTGGCCCTGTGCATCAGCACAGTTTCATTGCCTGCATTTGTAACTTTTAAATACTTTCTAATGCCAAGTCCTTCAACTGAACACATCTGAATGTTATATAATATATGTGCAAATTCACCCTGGCTACCAATAGTTCTTCTGCATCCCTAGTGGTGTCAAGGATGGATTTAAATGCCAGTTTTCAATTTCCTGTAAATGTGGTTTATCTGGAAAGTACTACATTTGTCTAATAAGTACATCATGCTATTCTCCAAATACAGACCAGAAATATTTATAGAAGATATCTGTAATGCTAATGATCACTGTCATCTCCACTCAGTAACAGGCCATTACTGTTGCTAAACTTTTTACTATTATTGAGATCCTTTAAAAATAATTATCTTCATGTTGGATGTGTTAGGTTTTCCTCTTTTTATTTCTCTTAATTTTTTTACTCCTATTTGCCTTTCTCTTTCTTTCTCCTTACTTTCTTCCTTCCTTCCTTAGAAACATGGAATCATAGAATAGTTTGGGTTGGAAGGGACCTTAAAGATCAACGAGTTCTAACCCTCCTGCCATAGGCAGGGACAACTCCCACTACATCAGGCTGGTCAGTGCCTTCTCCAGCCTGGTCTTGAACACCTCCAGAGAGGGGGCATCCACAACCTCTCTGGGCAACCCGGTTCCACTGTTTCACTACCCTCACTGTAAAGAACTTCTTTCTTATGTCTAGCCTGAATCTACCCTCTTCCAATTTAGTTATTCCTAGTTCCTATGCACTATGGAAAAGGTGTCCATTAGATTTGACCCTATAATATTTGTCTACTTTCTCTCATTATATGATCCATAGTATTGGTATTTGAGAGTATATAATGTTAGTTACTGTTTTCTGCCCAATTGCATAGGCTTTCCAACCCTTTTCCCCTTCTTTCTTTCAAGTGCTGACATCTTCAGCATCTAAATCTGTAGAACTGACTGCTGTCAGTTTTTTTCAGGGAGGTTTCTGCCTGTTTTATTTTGTTCCTCCAAGAGCTATTCCTTAAAGTTACTATCCAGTTGGCACAAAACTTTTACATGCTGCAATGTCAGCTCTGTGGAAGCAGGATCCTGGCTCCATGCTGTCAGGATGAACAAGAGCATGATGGCAAGTCTTGGAGTAATGGATGCATTTTGGAAGAGGGGAGATTTAGGCTGGAGAGAAGAAAGAAGTTCGTCACTGAAAGGGTGGTGAGATACTGGAACAGGTTGCCCAGAGAGGTTGTGTATGCCCCCTCTCTGAAGGTGTTTAAGGCCAGGCTGGACAAGGCACTGAACAACCTGATCTAGTGAGAGGTGTCCCTGCCTATGGCAGGGGGGGGTGGAATTATATAATCTTTAAGATCTCTTCCAACCCAAACTATTCTATGATTCTATATGTAGGACAAGAGTTATGGCCAAGCTATGGTTCTTATTGTCATGGACGAGTTCAGAGACAGTTTAGGTATCATTTCTTCAGAAATAGAACTGAAATAATGAGCAAGAGGTGAATCAGCAGTGTCTTTGGACACTTATTGGGGATGTCTATAACTGTATGGGTAATTGCACAAGACAGAGGAAGAGTTTGTTTCAATATTATGTCACTGAACAATGAAATTAAAAGATTTAGACAGTTAACATCTGTTGTGTCTGGTCTGCAAGTGTCCTGATACTCCAAGTTCCTTATGGTTGTAGCTTCTTAATTTGATTTCCTGGCTTAGTGTCTTAATTACTTATCTGGATATCTCACTCAGGGTTGTATTATTTTTAGAAATTTGGACAGGTCATAACAAAGTGAAAGACACTTTGGGAATAGTGGATCTCAAGGAAATAAATGAAATAGATACCATAGTGCAAGGAAAACTTGATCTTATATGGGATTGGGCCAGATTAATTTCCACTGAGCTATTTGTCAGACAATTCACTCAATGGAATAGTGCAAAGGCATATCAGTCTTGTTCTTGGAAACTGCTTTTCTATTTTAAAAATCATTCCTGTGGACTTGCTATTAAGTACTGAACCCTAATGGTTCCCAAACTCTTCACCAGTAAGTCTCCAAATTTTTTAGGCACCTGTTGATCCCCTTGTTCATGGTTGCCTTGGCCTGAACTGCTAAGGGAAAAACTCCAAATGGAAAATATCATCAAATTTCGCTGACTGACTGGGTCCAAGAGTTAGAGAGGTTAAAAGGAAGGACATAAAGTTTTCAACTTCTTTTCATTATTTCCTAAGACATTAACACCTTTAAAAAACTTCTCAAATCCTTCAGCTGCTGCCATCATTCTGTAACAAAATATAGAATTTTGAAGAAATTGCAGACACTAAGCATTAGATATCCTGGCAGTTTATTAATCTTCTTGCTTTTTTGATTTATTTAAAAAGATGAATGAAGCAATCAGTACCTTAGATTACTCCCATTAGGCAAGAAAAAATCCACTTTATTTCCTTCAAAGAACATGTATGGAAACTCAGACCTGAATATGGGGTGGTTACTCAAAGTAACTGCACAAGCTATGGCAAGGCACAGAATAATATATTACTTTGCACTTAGCTTTTCCTGTCACATAGGTTGGTTAGTCCCTACAAGATGCTTGTATTTTTCTGATGCCAACCACAACCCTAGGTACTCTATAGGTACCTCAGCTCGCTTTTAATTTTTATTTCTGCCATATATACAAAAATTTTGTTATCTAACTCTCTGCCAAATTTTTGCCATGAAATTTCCCTAATTTGCCAGTAGGATAACACTTACCATGGTTTGTAGCAGTCAGGACCTACTTTCTTGTCCACCATCAAATCCATATCTCAAATATTACTACTTGCTCCTAAGCACCATTGGTGCTCTTAGGATCAGTAACTAAAAAGTTGATTTCTGAGTATGAGGATGATGCAGATGATACATCTATAAAAACAAAATAAGAAAAAACATACAGAAACAATGAAAAACTGAGAGAAGCCAGGTGAGGTAACTATAACTGACCATTTATAGTCATGTACATATAGAGATGACAGACACTCACTCTTGGGATAAGCAATCTGTTTAGGGTGTTTCATTAAAATGCTTTATTGCCAGAGAAGGAACTTATCATTGTCTCATGATTCTTAGATAGAAATGCAGCTGAAAAGAGGATTCAAAAGCAATTTCAGCTCTACTTTTAATAAAGCATTAGTATTCTATGTGATAGAAGCTTAAGTAATGACAACAAGGCAAGCATGATACCAAGCAGAACTTGGAGAGAAATTTTGAAAAGCAGAATACAGACATTCACACAGAAATTTGGCAAGGATAATGATGTTAAGCTTCAAATTCTTGCAAAAATTGGTTTATCATCATTAAAGGAGAAACTGTTCCTGGTTTCTATCTTATCCAAGGCAGTGAATTCTCAAAGATAACATGCCCTTCCTCTTATTGGCTTAGTTTCAGACTGCAGAAATTGCACTGTTGTCTTCCAGGATCCAGAGACAACCCAGAGAGCTTGCTCTAAATTATTCTCTCTTAATCTTAGGCAACAAATAAATATAGCATCTAAATTAGGAATATAGTTGTTATGTGTTGTGTAACAAGATCCATACAGGAAAATTTTAGATAACAGGAATATAATGCTATATTACTTTGAAAGACTTTTTCCCCTAGGTGTGACTCTTAACCCTGTAATTCTGTGAAGCAGATGCCAATTATCAAAAGATCTTTGTCTTTATTTTATGAAATCACAGTCAAACTATTGTGAGGTCACAGACAAACTATGATCTCATGCCAGCAAAGAACACTTGTGAGAATAAATTTAAGTATCTCAATTTCTGATCTCTTTACAAATCTTTTGCAGAGTGGACTGGGTACTGACAATAAAAGAAGCTGATTGAAACTTGTTTTGAATCAGTTCTCATATTCTCACCTACAGGTGTGGAAAAAGTGTGACTGTTCCAAAGGAAAATCAAGCATTAAAAATAGCACCTAATACAACCACAGGCTGAGAAGTCATTCTTGCAATCAAATAAAGTTCTTATTGATGGAAAGTTCCTTCTAATTCAGATCACTTCAATAAGCCTCTATAAATGTAACACTGATTGGTAATCACGTTTGGAAAGCCCAAGCAGTTGACAGAGAAGGACTGTGAACTAAGGGCAAACCCCAGAATATTAAATACCAGGTTTTTTAGTTTTTATTATCCTGTCTTCTTAGTTCCTAAACTTATGGGATATAATGCACATATAGTACTCTACCAGTTAGTTTTCTTATTTTTCCCTTAGAAATCTTTTGAACTAATAGAGACCTATCTTACCAATAATGAATGTATGTTGCTATCATTTCTCATAACAGAATAATTGAAGTTATTATTTAAATCTTTACCCAAACAATGCAAATGAAGAAAATGGCTATAACTTCTGAAATTCATTATTTTATTTAGCAGAAATGTCATCATTCATAAGTTATAAAACAGGAAAATAGAATAGCAGAATCATAGAATGGTTTGGGTTGGAAGGGACATTAAAGATCATCTAGTTCCAACCCCTCCTAGAATAAGTTGCTCAATGCCTCATCCAGCCTAACCTTAAACACCTCCAGGGAGGAGGCATCCACAGCCTCTCTGGGCAACCTCTTCCAGTGTCTCACCATCCTAACCATAAGGGATTTCTTTCTTAGATCCAGCCTAAATCTACCCTCTTTCAATTTGCATCCATTATTCCTGGAAAAAAATAAACTATTGCTAGTATAAACTCAGTTGGATTTACCTCCCAACCTCACCAAACATCCATTTATCCCTTCTACAAGTATATAAGTACATAATTCACAGACATGTATTAACACAGATGTCAGATCTTTACCAGTTTACTATAATTTGACATTAAAAATGAAAAATTATCTATTGCAAATTTGGAATTACATCCATGACAGAAAGCAGCTGCTACAGACCAGGATAGATAATATTTAATCAGCACTGATAAATTCACAGATACACATCACAATTTCAAATCCTATTGATTTCACAACAAAGAGGTTAATATGAACAAATGCATTTGTCTGAAGCTGGATTTCTAATACTAGAGACACTGTTGAGTGGTGTCCATGAACAAATATTAGTAGATATTATAGTCTTCTATATAATAGCACTTTGCTGGTTGTATCTTTTGACACATTACTGTTTCTCTTACCCTCATGTGTTATAATCTGTTACTGACAAACATTTGTAATTTATTAAACATGATTTATTAGCCCAGCATATTTTATTTCCCTGTTATTCTCAGGGTCTTGTTTATGGGGAAAGAGGAAACAAGCCTCATATTTATAGCAGATAATTGTTAGCATAATTCAAATCTTAAGGATCTATTAAAAAACCACTATGAGATCAGAACTTATTATCATAGAAACAGGATAATTAAATCCTGAATACCTCTACAAGGAAAATATATCAATAATGATAATGATACAATTTAAATTGTTGTATAGACACTTTTTAATTTCTGTCCCTTTTCCTGGTGTTAGGCTCACAGTTTCCTTTGTCTTCTGGATTCCAGGTCATTGTCTGGCTCAGACTGGTGATGCTGAGTTGTCCAGGCCTCACTGGACAGAAGATGATAATTTACTCTTTCATTTCTTCTCTAGAAACCACTTGTGCTAATTTTTATGAGTTTGCTAATGTATATTCTAGAAATTATCACATTCTGCATTGCTCTGTAAATCTGTGTGGCAGCTCAATTTATATTATAAGATGAGGTTTTGAGATGTTGAATTTTTTTTTCTCTTTGTTACCCTAAAACTATCTTTGGCCTGCTCCATGTCTTCATTTCTTTAACTGATGACTGATGAGTTTTTTTATAACCATTAGGTCCCTGGTGCCAGCTTGTGCCTGATTTCTTCTGCCTCTTCTGCACTGCATCTTGCCACTCTGCCTCTCAAAATTTCTGCTGATGTACCAGGACTATATGTCTCTGCATGTGTTACAGACAAAAATATGTTATTCTGTATAAAATAATTACTTGTCAGTATAACCTCTATAAAACTATGGTTACACTGTTGTCATAGGTTAGTCCTAGTCATCAGTGATAAGAAAATAAAACCCAAACCAGCCATAGTCACTGCTCAGAAATAAAAATATCTGTTATAGCTAAACTGAGTTAAAACAAAGTTGCTTGGAGGTCAAGACAAGCTCAGACAAGCAAATCTCTCAGGGCTCAGGCCTCAAACCTGGCAAATTTAGCACAAATCCTGTTAAAAGCAATGGAAACAATCTACTATAGAGAAACCTGGTTACACATTTTAATGTTCATAATATTATCAGTAAAAAATATCTTCCACCATAAATACAAAGTAACTTTTCATAGTCCAGTTCATAGAAAATAAATTAAAAATAGACAAGTTGTGTTGTGCCTATTGCAAGGGGTTAAGATCATGATCACACTGGCACAAACTTTTCCCTGAGGCAGTAAAGTTGACAGATAATGCAGAATATTAATGAACTTCACTTTCGTCTCATATCCTGTAGATGGCTAAAAACGTTCTCAGGAAAACCTGCCAATCACTGAGAATAGTGCTGGACTAAGATTTAAGAGCTCTTTTCCCTTTCAGTCACTGTGAATAATGATCAGTAGCTTCAAAGACTCTGGAAACTTAAGTTTTCCTGATGATTTATAGGATTACTAGTACTTTCTAACACAGTTATACAATAGCTAGAATGTGGTGGGCAGAGATCTTCCAGAGTGTTTTGCAGAAACATTTGAATTTATTTTACATGAAAAGGAAAATCTCACATTCTCTTTTTCCCACATTTTCCACTGAAATGCCCACCACTATTCATCACTAACATCATTCCATCACTAACAAGCTGGACCTACCCCCCAGTCAGTATCTGCATCTTCTTTCTACAATGCTTTTTCTGTTCTCTAGGTCTGTATATAATATTCCGGGGCAGTGAGCCAATTTGCACTTGGCAGAGAGGTATATTTTACTATGGTTCGATGAGTTTCCTATAACCAGGTAGAATAACACATGAATTTTGTTAAATACATCTTGTATGAGGTCTGAATATATCACTTAATTTCTCAAACACATCTTACTGAGAACTTGCCAAAGTCTGTCAATGAAAAGCTGGATAACACTTAACTGTCTCTAATTGCACAGCATTTATATAAAACAAGCTTTTGATAGAAGTGTGAGCTACTAGTTTTCCATTATTAAGTGTCACTATGGGTTAACCTCCAAACGTAACTACCCATGATATTCTCCAAAGGATGTACCATCAGCTTCAGTTTTAATGCTCTGCAGAGCATTACACAGATTGCAAGGCTGTTTGAAGAGAGGAATCTATATGTATTTAAAATCTGTTCCTAATTAAAAGGAATTAATCAAATCATGACCACTCACCCAGTTGGTGTAAACAGGAAAGTGTTTTTAAAAGTTTACCTTATTAAGCACTCCATTAAATTATTTAGGAAGTTCAATAAAGCTGCCTATGCTTTCCCAGTGACTGCTCTTTACTTTTAGAAATAAAATATAATACAGTCTATCCATATTTACTATGACAAAAATTAATGATGTGGTAGACTAGAGAACAGTGGGCGAGACACGAAGCTGTGAATAGTGGCAATAAAATCCTTTAAAAAAAAGGCAAAATCTGCCCTGAATTTTGTAGTTGCCAGCACAGCATAGAAGAAGCACAACAGTTCTTTCTGGTGTGAGATTCACATGGTCTAATATGCTTTTCTTAGGCCAAATGTGAGAGGCACCTTGCCACAAGAAGCACAAGCCACAGAAATAATAGTTGGATTTATTATTCTAATTGCAAAATACAGATTCATAAATGTTATGCAGAACTGGACTTCTCAGTTCATGTTCACCACCATCCTTCATCCTATCACATCATTAACTGTATATCAGCATCAGTGTATCAGAAGTATTCAAACACAGTTTATTTCTTCTGACCCACTGTACAAACAAAAGACAATGCAGAGATAAAACTGTATTTTACCAAACAAATTTTATTTGCTCTTTTTGCTTTTTTCTCTCTTGTGGTTTCAGTTTAGGCTCATTTGTACTTCAAAGTATAATAATACACTGTGAGGTGATGGCTTTCAGAATTGACACTTAAATTTGGGTGCCAGTGTATTTCTTTGTTATAAATACACTGATTAGAATATGAAAGAACTTTGAAATCTGTTTCAAAGCACATACAACTCATGCTGCATGCCAGGTAAATTTTTCTCAGAAAAAAAAAAAAAAAGTAGTAAGATAGTTGTAACAAACTGATATCTATTATTTGGGCTATAAAGCAGACAGGCAGCTTAATGTGTTCATACTGACAACTTTTCTGAACTGCTCCTCATCTATAGAGCACATGCAACTAAAATATTGTTTGCAACTGTAGCTGTGTTTACATCTATGTCAAAAACTGTGGTGCATAGGTCCCACAGGATTGTTCTCAGCTGTTATTTTTCAATAACATTATGAGTAATGGCAATGTGCTTTAATATGAGAAGAATGAGCATCAGCTGATTTCACCAGGGCTGAGAAGTGCTGAGCTGAACTAGTTGGGCAGCATATCCTTCCAAATGGAGTAGAGGACTAAACTGTGTCCTAATATAAACTTCAGGAGTTTCATGAAACCTTATTTTTTTCCCTTTAAACTTCAAACATTCATAATTCATGTAGTCTTGCAGTCTAATCTTTCTTTAGGTATGAAGTTGCATTTGGAAGGTAATTCTTCTCATCATAAAATAAGTATTTTCAGAATAGTCTTGCACTTTAAAATAAGTTTTTATCCATATATCTGATTTTTGTCCATTAAACCCTGGTCTTACATCCAAAGTCAGGTAGAGACCTCACATCTACTGGAGCACCTTTTCCCAGCTGGAGGATGAAGGGTGTATAGAACAATCCCTCCTCCATTTTTGGTATCAATTATCAGCCAGATACAGGTGTATAACAGCAACAAAAACATTAATGAGCTTGATAGTTTTTATTTTAATAAAAACACCTGTTCAATTCCACTCACAGCTAAATATTCGGAAACCTTCACATTGTCTAATTGCCTGCAAACAATTCAAAAGGCATTTAATAATGGACAGGACCTTTACTTTGTTTGGATGTGAAAGGTTTGATCATATAGTTCAGAAATCTGAGAGGCTTTAATCTTAATATTCTCTCTCTGGAAGGCCATTGTCTCATGTCATTGATGAAATATTTCTTCAGTCAACAATAGACTGAAGCTGTTTTAGTTATGCACACACAAGCAATAATTACCAACATGAAGTGACACACAGGACATAGTGACTTTTAAACTATATTTTTCTTTTTACCTATACTCTTCTGAAATTCATCTTACAACTTCTTTTGTTTGCTTGTTTAAATATAATTTAAATTATTTTACTTAAGCTTTCTCTTTGAAAAGTAGTGAAGAGCCCTTTAGTATCACCAATTGGTGCTTACTGCAGAGGTAACTATAATCGACTTGCATCAAGAGGAGTGTGA
>VZTY01007793.1:0-14300 GCA_013400935.1 Turnix velox
GTGAGGGGGGGACGAGGGGATCTGTCCCAGGGGAGAAGAGGGTAGGTGAAGAAGGGGGTGTCAGGGTCGAGCTAGATCCAACTGAAGCCCCTTCCTTCCCCCTGACAAGACCCTCATCCCCCCTTTCCCATCGCCCTTCCCTGGGAGAGAGTTTCCACCAGGGAAACTGCCCGGTGTCCCCCTGTGGTGGTCGGAGTCTCTCCTTGGTGGTCGAGGTCCCTCCTTGGGCGACATCACCTTGAGAATGGCTGATTAAAGGCTGCCTGGATATAGGGGATGTTTGGAGAACCTGGGGTTTTGTCCTTGATGGGGAATTGGGTTGGTGTTGCCCCTTTGTGGACCCTCCATCTGTGTTCCCTGCTGCGTGGGGTCAGGCAGGGTTTGATGGAGCCCTGAAACCACCCCAAAGGCAGAGAGGATTGAAAGGCAGGCAGGGAAAAGGCTTCATTTCCAGAGGTGCCTCTGCAGCCCACGCTCCCTCTTCATCTTGGTTCCATGCCAAAGTTATAATGCTGTGCATGAGGAAGGGGGCTGCAGTGTAGGAGGGAAAAGCTGCTCGAAGGGGGGGATCACTGTTCCCCATTCCTCTGTCCTGTGGTGCCCAGAACAGGTGTGTTTCTCAAGTGCTTGTTGCTGAAATCTCCCAGCTTTTCCTGCTAACTCCTTGATATTATCCTTGATCTGATTATATTCACCAGCGTGGCTCTTCTGCGGCTTAAATGAGCAAATGAAATGTGTTTATCAATTTGTTCCTGGCAGATAAGGGCTTAATCTCTGGGTTTGTGCCCTGCGTTTGGGTTTTGGTTTTTTTTTTTTCCTTCATGTTGATGTCTGCTCACTGTGAGTTGGGGAGAGCAGCTTTTCTTCCTAAAAGCCACACGTGGCATTAGAAGGGAACAGGCTGTTCTGTGAAGTCTTTAATATTTGCTGCGTTAAAATCCTTGAATATTGATTCTGGGGATTAAATCTTTCACTTTCTCCCCCTTGTCCTCTCTGTCAGAGGCACAGTGGGGAGGCAGGACCACCACTAACTCCTGAGAACACCATTTGGTTGCCTTGGCACACACAGAACCTTCACCAAACCCAGATTTTCTGCCTATTCTTGGTGTGTTGGCAGAAGTGATGCCCTTGAGGAGGTTGTGGAAGGTGCATGTAGGGGAGAGATCAGGGATCAAGCAGCTTGTAGAAGGTTTAGACTCACAACTTGATGTGAAAACACTGAGTTCCTCAGCTCCAACCGAGGTTATTGCTCCTTGTTCCTCACACTGCAGCTCTGCTTGGGGTCATTTGTCCTCCTCTAACGCACAACAACAACATCCTCCTCCAAAAGGTCTGCCCCTCTGTCTCCTTCAATCTGGCTGGAGGAGCTTTGTTTGCTAATTATTGTCACACGGCTCTGTGTTTCTCTAACCCCCTCTGGCTCTGGAGAGGTTGAAATGCTGTGACTTTCCACGGGTTGTCTTGTGTTCAGCCCTTTCACTGCCCTTCCAAAGACACTGAAAAGAGCTGGTTGGAACCCCCAGGACTCAGCAGCTTTGCCTGGAGCTGCCTGTTTCTCCAGCTCGGAGCAGCTGCAATCTCTAATGTACTTTTTTAGTGCTGTTGGGCTGAAGAAGCAGAAAGTGATGGCTGTAAACAGGCTGAAGAGAAATGTACGGAAGGAGGCAGAGCAACCAGCCCCATCTCCCCCATTAGCTGATCCCAGGGGGTGCCCACTGGTCAATCTGCTGGTTGGTTACCTCATCTGCAGCTTGGGCTGAGGCTGCACAGCCCCTTTTTGGTGGGTCATAGCATTTAACAACCTGTTATCACTCAATCTCTGCCTGCTACAAGTTTCCTCTTCACTTCATTTTAGCTGTGTTTAGCTCAAAAAGGCTGTGAACAGAGCACTGGAACAGACTGTCCAGAGAGGTTGTGGAGTCTCCTTCTCTGGAGACATTCAGAACCCATCTGGATGAGTTCCTGTGTGACCTGGTCTAGGTGTTCCTGCTCTGGACTAGATGTTCTCTTGAGATCCATTCCAATCCCTGAAATTCTATGATTCTGTGAAAGGCTATGTCTGATATTGGGTTTTTCTACCCAATGGGTGCATGGTCCCCAAGAGAGACCAGTGTTTGTGCAGGATCCTTGGCTTTTCTCCTCTCTGTGCTTCCAGGCACGTCCTTGTGGCTGTAGGTGTGGAGGACCTGTCACCAGGGGGGTGTGTGTGTGAAGGATGTGAGAGCCAGGGTGTATCTGAGCAACAAAGACATACAACACATTCAAGGTACCTCCTGCTAAACGTTATGGGGGACTTCAGCTGAGCTGGGCCCTTTGGAATAAAAGGAATCCTCAATTACACCCTTAAAAAATCCAGAGATGGCTTAAAAACTGTGAAAGAGACATTTCCTCTTCTGGTGTGTGTGTGGAGGCATGTGTGTAAATGTAATTGGCTTTCTCCTGGCTCCTTTTATGAGAGGGCAATGATCCCAAAGATCACTTCTGGCAAGAAAGGGTTTTAAGGGTTTGAAGCTTTTAAGGGTTAACCTTAAAAGCTCATGTTTGGAGAGCAAATAGACATTTCTGGCACCCAAGAAGGTACTGAGAGCCTAAATTTTACTCCCCTGCCTCGTGGGAAATCTGGGTAAATGTTTGTAAAAGGATCTGGCCCTTCTCTTAGGGGAAGACAGGATTTCCCTGGGCCAGCGGCCCCGCTTCCTCTGCTGTGCCCATGTAAGGGCAGTCGGGCGAGGAGCAGTGACAGATGGGCCACATATGGAAGGACTCACACAAAAATACCCTGCAGAAGGAAAGGGGGGCTGCAGGAGGAGCAAGGGATGTGCCCGAAGAGACTTGGGTTTTCTACCCACCACGTCGTCCTGCCACCATGGCTTTGAGAAGAAAAAGGAGAAAGAAGGGAGCAGGGGCAATGGTGCCTGCTTAGGGAGGTCCTGCCTTTGCATTACAAGTATGTAGCTTTTCTTGTGTCTGTTTTTCCACAGGTCTGTCTGTTTGTCTGCACCTCTGTGGGTTCAGTGATGCTGTTTATACTTCAAGTAAAGGACATGGATTTGGGGCCAGGATGTGGAGGGAAGGTGGGTCCCAGCTGGATCAGCTGCTCCAGTGAAAGAAGCTGAGGTTGGGGACAGGAGAGCAGCCACCAGGGAGCATCTGGGAGCACCATGGGATGTGCTGATGGAGCACCAGCTAGAGGAGACTTGTTTTGGCAGGGTTTGGGCTGTGGTGGGATCTCTCCATCCTACCCAACAGCCAGGACAGATGGTGCTTTCTGGTCCTAGAAATCACAGATTTGGAGCAGTGAGGTGTCTTCTGCTGCTGTGGTCAAAGCCTCTGAGTGCAAAGGCAGGGATTTGCTGTCTGTCCTTGCTGAACTTAGGGTGATTAATGGGTTCTTGAGGCTGTGTCTCCATGAGGAAGCTTGGGAAAGCTGAACTGAATCCTTATCTTAAGGATGTGAGAGCCTTGATTAGAAAAAGCATTATTTCAACAGAATTCTTGCTCACAGTGAACATTCACCCACTCTCCTGTGCCTTCTCCTGCTGCACTTGGGATGTGTCAGATGGACCATCTCAGTCCCTGCAGCTGAGAGCCTGTTGCTGTGTCTTTGGGTTTTCCATTTTCTGGAAATGAGTGGGGAGATGCTGCTTTGGCAGGGCTTGCATCAAACCTGGCTCTAAAGCTGATTAATAAACCTTTGAGCAAGATTATTAGCTTGGACATTTCTTAGCTTCCAAAAAATCAGCCTTGTGCATTGCCACAACTGTTGGCTCTGGCTGCCTGTGGAGATCCTGGCCTGGCTGTTCCAGGAGATATAGAATCATAGAATAGTTTGGGTTGGAAGGGACCCTAAAGATCATTGAGTTCCAACCTGGAGCCATAAAACTCCAGGGCCAAACACCTTGTATTTTCAGAGTGTTTCTCTACCAGGGATGAGCTGTTTTCCTTAGATCATTGGGAAAGGGCAGGAGTCTGGAATCTGGGCTGTCAGCAGGTTGTGCTACAAAATCTGCCATGGGAGAGTACCCACCATCATACCTGGGTCAGTGAGAAGAGGTTTTGGGACCTCTGTGCTAATTGCACTTAATTAAGGACCCCACAATGTGCTGGATGTCCTCCTTAGAAATTGCCTTTGGGTTCTGGCAAGGACTGTGTCACCCTTTGGCAGGGAGCAGCAAACTAGGTCATTGCCTGTGCTCGGGGCTCTTTCTGCTCTGCAAAAATATTTACAGCATCTATTTGAATCCTCCCCAATTCTCCACTGGCGACCTCATCCCAACCCCCCTTGCCTGGTTCCCAAGCTCTGCCTGGGGTTTGTTTTGGAGCTGGTTTGCATTTCTCTCTTGCCTCCCTGCCAAGCCATGCTGATGTGTGGAACATCTCATTCATCCTCCTTATGAATAAAAACAAAACAAAGAATCCTACAAGCTCTGAGTGCAGGTGCCTCTGGCCTGGTGGATTTTGAGGGTGGCCAGTGATGGGGACAGAGCTTCCTGGGGCTCTACAGCTGGATCAGGGGCTGAGCTGGAGGTTGTTTGTAGCATTTGTGCTTGGGAGACAAGGATGGATGCTTCCCCCCAGGGTTTACCTGAAGTCTTTGGTACTTTGTGCCTCCACAAGAGGATGTTGCTTTTCCTTTGAGCCTGTGCCCTGTGATTTCTCCCTGCAGCTCCCTGATCCTCTGCTCTGATCTCACCTGCCTTTCATCGCATCTCTTGCAGGCTAAAGGCTCCTCCTGATCTATTTAGTCTCTCCTCATACTTCATGACCCCGCTGTTATCTCCCTTGCTCTTCTCAGTGCCGTATCCTCTCTGAAAAGGGGAACCAGAAGTGTGTGTGTCTCAACAGTGGGTTTATCTCTTCTAGAACAGCCTCTCCTCACTTTTTTGACTTTTGACCACTGTTGACAGTCAGCTGTTGGCTTTTTGGTGTCATCCTCAGTGACTTTAGCTATTTTCTGAGTGCTAATTTGCAGTTCTTCTAGTGCCTATGCATGAGGGATGATATTTTTTCCCCCCTTCCCTTTTGGATTAGCTGACATTTATCCATGCTAATTTTTATCTGGCATTTTATCAGCGGGCGACTCGGTGTGGTGAGATCTTCCTGCTACACTTTACAGGCAGATTTAAGTTTGACCCAACTGGATAATTAGCAATCCTCACCATCCCTTCTGAACCCCTGGAATGGCAGAGAGCCTTGTGGGACCTCACAGAAGGTATTTGCTTTGATGTTCCCCTTCTGTTTGTCTCCTTGTCTCCAGCTCCAGGACACATCCCTCTCTTCATCCCATCACATCCTGGTCTGGCATGGGGCTGACAAGCTTCTTGGGGTTTATTTCTATAAGTCTTTGTATCCTCAAACGGTGTGAAAAGACTCTTCTCCTCCCACGTCTCTCTATTATTTTCTGCTTTCAATAGAAGGGAGTGTTCTGCAGGGGTCTGGTGTGCAGAGAAGTTTCTTCTTGCTTCATCCATCGATGTTTTATGGCAGTCTGGGAAAAGAGAGAATTTTCCCAAGTGGATCATTAGCAAGAATTAGCACTTTCCTGATCCTGAAAGCTATTTTTTTAATTTTCTTTTGCATGATCCTGAAAAATAACTGTTCATGAACAAATTTGGTAGAGGGTATAACAGCTTGGGGTGAATTTGATAGAGGATTTAGCAGTTTGGGGTGAAAAGGAGTGAGGCACTGAAAGGATGGTGGGCTGTGGGACACCAAAATGGACCCCTCTGAGTAACAAGCTTTGCTTTGGGAGCTTCTCCTTGCTTGTCCTTATGGGAGCTGGAAGCACATAGTTTGTCCTTCTTACAACCTGTCATCTACCAAGATGGGAGTTTTGGCTGGTTCCCAAGGTGGAGAGGGTGACATTGGTCCCAGGTAAGCTCTGTGTGGGAGAGGAAGACCCAGAAAAAAATGGACTGGGTGAGAACAAGAGGGCAGAGGATGTTCAAGAGGATGTGGGTAGTGGAGAGTTCTTCTGTCCCCAGGGCTGGAGGAAGGAGAGCTGTGCTGCCTGCAGAAGTCAGTGATGGAATCTTGGGGTTTGTGGGGACTGGAAAGAGTCCTCATGGGAGAATAATAACTGGCCAAGACCTACTTGGTGTTCTGGGCAGGTCTGGAGATTTGCTGGAGTGTCAGAATTACATTCCTCTTCTTGAGCAGGTAAAATCAGTAGAGGGTTGGCTGTTGGCTCCAGGAGCAGAGCCTGTGACAAGAAAATTGCTCATTTTTTTTCACTTTAATAACCTGTTTAGGTTTAAGATTTTTCACAGTTGGTTGGCATGAAGCATAAGCCTGGTGTTATCCTCATATACAACAGCACCCTGTTGTTAAAGGCTGGGTGATGTCCCAGGGGACTCTGGTGTGGGCAGGGCAGTAGGACTGATGGGACCTCATAATGAAGGACCACAAATGAGGGATCCTTTCTCACTTCTAGCAGCAGCAAGTCCTGGTTGCTTGATTTCTTGAGCATTTGGGATGATTCTGCTTTTAAATGTGCTCCCTTGCAAACCCAATAGTGTGATGTGAAATAAAAAGGGTCATGTCCTTGCTGGGGAAGAGCTGGGTACACTGGGAAACCTGCTCCTCAGCATATAGCTCTTAGAAGGGAGACATAGTTTAATGTTGTCATCCATAAATAGTCCTGGAGATTGCTGGGTCAGGAATTTCCCGGCAGGGTTAGTGACCTTGGCTCAGCAGGCTGAGTCTGGTTTGGGTTTGCCCCTCCTCCTGAGGTTGTTCATGGGCTGAGATGTTGGTGAGAGCCTGTGGGTGCTTCCCTGGTGGGGAGGATGAGGCTGGTTGGGGGGGTGGGTATGGGCAGTGTCCTCAGGCATGAGTCTGTCCTTGGGTGTAGATCCCTGGTGTGAGGGATTTGCTTCCAACAGGGAGCTGGATCTTCCCCTCTGGAGGAAGATGAGCAAGTGATGTCCTTCCAGCTGCAGGAGTAGGACCCTTGGAGACCTCTGCCCCGTGGAGGTTGGAATAGGGAGTGGAGATGTGGCTGTAGGAAAGCCCAGGCTGGTTCCCTGCATTTGCCAAATGCTTTCTTCAGCTTTTTCTTCTTGGTACTACTCTGTATTGCCAAGTAGAAAAGGGGAGGTCAGTGCCTTTTTCTTCCAGGAAGCTCTCAGAGAGAGGCTGAAGCCTGTTTGCTGCCAGAAATAGGGGAATGTTTTTTGAATCACTGCATGTCTTTGAGGCATTCCTGCTAAAGGATGGCTGCTTGTGGTTGTTTCCCTGGTGCACACCTTCACCTGTGCTCCTCATCCTCCCCATCAGCCTTCCCTGCCATCTCCAGCCTGTTCTTTGTCCCACGTGGACACAACTGTCTCCAAAAAGGGAAAGATGGGGTGAGCAATGCCAAAAGCAAATCAGCAAGGGTTAAACTGAAAACCTGGTAGACATGTGGACATAGCTCCTGAGGCTGCAGGTGTCCCTTCTGTCACCTCCACGTGCTGCCCTTGGGATCAGAGGAGAGTGAAAAGGCTTCTCAGTGGGGCTTTACTTTCCTTGAATTTTTCCCCTGTGCATTGGGCTGGAAGGGAATGGGGAGACATGGGGCTGAATTGCTAATATGGGGTTGTCTATTAAGAAAAGCTAAAAAAAACCCAAAAACAAGCAACATCCCTGGACCTGGAAGGCACAATTTCTACTTTTATCTTCTAGAAAATAGCATTGCCAGCAGGGGAAAGGCTGGTGGAGCTTTGCACTGACTCACACTTCCTGTTGGTTTTCAATGTGAAATACACAAAATGCTAATTTTTTTTTTCTACCCCTGAGGCCTGTGGTGCTAAATTGCCTCCATTCCTTGAAAAGCAAAGCAACTGATGGATTTGTCACAGGGCTTGGCTGTTCTGAGCAAGTTTGGAGCAACAGCAACCCCTGATGTGGACAGTCCAGCTTTCCACAGAGGTGGGAGTTTGAGTGCTGCAGTTTAATCTGGAGAATCATTTGTAGATGTATCTTCTGTGGCTGCTGTACCCACCAAAGCACGACTTGAGCCAAACCTGCTCAGAATAGCTGGAAATTGGGATGTATCATGGGCCTGTGTGCAGCACCTTGAGCTCTGGGAGTCAAGAAACACAAAATCCATGACCAAGTAACAAGTAAACTGACAAAACAATCAGATGAGGTTGAAATGAAATGGAAGGCAGTTGTTTTGTGGGCAGAGAAGTGTTCATGGAATGTGTTGTGTTGTAAGGGACCTTCAAAGTCCAAGCTCTTGGAGTGAGGAGGGACATCCTGTACCAGATGAGGTTGCTCAGAGCCTCAGCAAGCCTGGCCTTGGATGTTTTTAGGGATGAAGCAGAGGAAATTATCTTCTTAAAGGAAAGAGACCCCTCATCTTTCCCTGATTCCTCTTTTCTGTGCCAAGCTCTGGGAGTCAGTGCCTGGGACTCTAGTGCTGGTTCTTTTAGCTCTTGTGGATTATCTTTAAGGTTTGGAGTTCTTCTGTTCACAATGATTTATCACTTGATATATTATCACTTGGGATTTGTGCTTAGAAAATTAAGGAGATGTTTTAAATGTATTTTTTAGGATGAAAAAACCCTGCTACTTGCTCTGTTTGTGCTTCTCCCCACCACAACCCTTCTCACAAGACCACAGTCAGGCTGTATCTTGATGTAGAAGATCCTCCTGTGGCTCTGGACATGTTGTCTGAGTCCCAGGACTGCTCATATCTATCAGTGACTCACCAAATGACCTCTGGGGAAGGAGAAGGGACAGAGTGATAACAATCTCTGTCACTTCCTCTGTCAAAATGAGCCATGAGGGTCAGTGAAGGTGCTCACAGAGATAAGAAACTCAAACTGCTGAGGTGGTGGCAGAGAAAGCAGCTCTGAAAGGAACCCCCCCAGAGACAGGGATGACTCTGTGGAGAAATCTTGCTAAGGTTGGTGAAAAAAGGCTTTCTCTTGATGAGAAAGGCTTGGCCAGGATGGTGGGACCCATCCTACAGGCATGGCTGCCCCTTCCTCTTCTGCTTTCCTTCCCCACTGTGGTCTTCACCCTCTCCTCTGGTGGAGCTAAGTTGTGTTTTTGTGCTGGTTTGCTGTCTCCTCTTGCCAGGAGAGAGGTGCCATCATGTGTCACTGGTGCAGGAGGGGGATATTCATGTGTCCCCCCACGCACACGACCATTAGGAGACCCCACAGGGATGTCACTCAGCAGCAGGGAAAAAAAAAAGAAAAAAGGAAAAAAAAGACAACAAAAAGAGAGAGGGGAACAACTGTAACCCGGTAACCGTAAGAGCCGTGGGAGGAGAAGCAAATAGAGGATGATTGTATGTATTTTAATAAATATAGAAAAAAGAAAGGGTAGAATTTCCTGTGTGGCTTTGTTCAGTGGAGAGGCTCTGAGAGCTTGGTGGCAAAGCTGATGGAGCAGAGATGTGGACACTGGAAGAGGTTGCCCAGAGAGGTTGTGGATGCCCCCTCAATCCCTGGAGGTGTTTAAGGCCAGGCTGGATGAGGCATTGAGCAACCTGGTGTAGTGGGAGGTGTCCCTGTCCATGGCAGAGGGTTGGAACTAGATGATCTTGAAGGTCCTTTCCAACCCAAACCACTCTATGATTCTATGACCTGGCTGGTGGAACCCTGTAGCAAAGTGGACAGAACATGGCTTATCTTGGGATAGTCTGTCTCTGAGATCCCTTTGTGACATCCCACTTCTTGAGTGCAATCTGGACACTATTACCCTAAATGAGTCTCCCAACTGCTGGCCTCAATGGGCCAACAAAGAGCATCTGGAGGTTCCTGTCCCACCAGTGCCCAGAAGGCTGGGTTGAGCCTCACCATGGGGACAGCCAGGCTTTGCTGCTCCAACAACAGGTTGTGCTGCAGCCCCATGTCACTGTCAACAGCAGGAGGAAGATCAGACCCTGCATAGTCCTCTACCATTGATCTTAGGGAGGATTTGTCCTTCCTATTCCACCAGTGTGGACAGAAGATACTGTGTGGTGTCACAATATGTTCTGGATATAGAAAGGTGGCTTTGTCTGGGAAGGGGATGTTGAAACGAGATGTAGGATTGCTTTCCTGGCTGCAAATAGAGATTGCCCAAGCATCCTCCTGGGGAAAGGATGGAGGTGGGACAGATGGACCTTCTCCCTCCCTCTCTCTCCTTTTACAGCATAGAATAGTGTGACAGGAGGAGTTTAAGATTGTAGGATATGTAAAAATCTACCCCAAATGTGAGTTTAGCAGTTTCATCTGTTTGCACACCTCAGCCTAGATGGAAGTGAGGAAGAGCATCCTGGGAGGATGTTCATTTAATTTTGGTGACAGCAGAGCAGCAGGTGTTCCTCAGAGCTATGGACTTTGGCAGGTCTGGGCAGTTACGTGATGCTGGTACCAGTTTGTAGGATTATGGGATCCATTAATGACCCTGGATGATTTGGGATTGGTTCATGGTAGGAAGCAGGAGGATCCTCTGTGGTTTCTGTGGTGCACAGTGAGCAAGGAAGCAGAAGAGGAACTTGTTTTATGTCCTTCCTCTTCTTTGACACATATAGTCAAAAATAATAATAAGAACCCTAAAATATCTTGCAGTGAGCTCCCACCCTGTGAGTTTTCTCTGCTGGGCTTTGGAAACCTGAGAAGCTCTGAGCTCTTGTGTTGCAGAAGCCCTGTGACCAAATACTGGTAGATGTGGGGGTTGTCATTCATCTTCTGCTTTCAGTCTCAGGGGGTGATGCTTGGCTTTCTCCTGTGCCCCAGGTGGAAACTCAGCAAGGGAAGGAAGGAATTGCCAGCAGCCCACACTTGAGAAAGCTCAGTGAAGGAGCCCGAGGTTGATGCAGCTCCAAGGGGTGGCTGCCTTTGCTAAACTGGGATGAGGACTGTACCTGGCTGTGTTTAAGGGTGGGAGTGATCAGAGGGATGATGAAGTTGGGCTCGATCCCATTTCCTGTGTTCCCAAGAGGATGAGCAGGAGGGTGTCCCCCTCCGGTGGCTGCCGGGGAGCTGGCCAAGCCGGGGGAGAGACGATGATGATGTCGTAGCAAGGAAGTGGAAGAGTGTTGAGGTTTCCATATGCTGGTTGCCGCCTGCATTTTTAGTGGTACATGGCTCTAGAGGAAGGAAGGAAGGAAAAAAAGAGAAGATAAAAATAAAACTGCAGTCCTCTATTTAGCTATAAACCACTTTGGGATTTTTATTTAATTTTTTTTTTCCTCTTTTTTATATTTTGGTAGTATTTGAAGACTGTGCAATAAACGGGCTCGTTCATGAATTTTTTATTTTATACCACTAGGGCTTTTGAAGAAGAAGTAGCTGGGTTGCTCTGGCTTTTCTATAGCTGAGATTCCATATGTTTGGGAGGAGAAGAGGGTTGCAAATTCTCTCTGCTGATGGCAGGAGGATCTGTGTGTGGTGCAGGAGCCTTTTTTTTCCCAAGACACTGACGTGCAACATACTTGTAACTGATAAAGGCTTCTTTATCAAACAGGTGCATGCAACATTTGTTTTTTACTGAGCCTTCATGCAGAATAAACAAAAGTGCCAAATCTTAAAAATTCTGAATGATTTCATATGCAAGAATAAGAGAGAATACATTAAAAAAATATAGCTGCTGTTTCAGATGGGGAGAGAAGACTCGGATGTAGATACATGGCAGAAATTGCATTTCCACAGATAATCTTATAATTGGATTTTTACTATGATTATTTGACATTAATAAAGGGCAGGGTTAAATCTTTGCTTGGCTTTATGAATCCCACACTCGAGAGAGATGGATTAACTTGGTTTTGAGAGAATAACGTGGAGTTTAAAGAAGGAAACATCCCAAAAGACAAGTTTTTGCCATTTGAAGAGGATGGTTGTGTGTAGGTATGAGGGTCCTTCACTTATGATGGGTTCAGGGTTATGGAGGACTTGCCCTCCTGGACCTCCAGTGGTGGGAGCTGAGGATTTTTAAAGGAGCTCTGTATAGAGGTGCCTTTTTCACATGGTCATGGTCACACAGCCATAACATCCATCTTTTTCTCCAGAAAAGGAACCAGCATGCTACTTTGAAGTTGGACTAGATGACTTTTGAAGGTTCCTCCCATCTCTATGATTCTTTATGATACTTTAAACAGGCCCTAAGTAATCAATGGAGACCACTGTGTGTGTGTCTCCTTCAGTTGCAATTATAATTGCCACCATTTGGAGTTGGTCACCTGGGTCCCCACTTTAATGTGTGTGTTAAAAGAAGAGCATAGATGATTTTAAAAATTAGGGGTTTTTTCCTCTCCCTAAAGCCACAGTTTCAATTTCCTGGCCTTGAAGCAATGAGAAATCTCAGCTGGGCTGGAACTTTTGCTGGAGGTGGCCTGGAGAGATGATGCTTTTGGCATGATTTATCACAGTTAAGCTCCAAGAGGAAAGACTTCAATTGTGATTTTTCTTGTGATGAGATTAATGTTAGATCCTCCTCTGCAATGTGAGCTGGAGATGGCCAGCTAACTCCTGTGCTTCTGTCAGGGGGTCCTTGAGTTGTCAAGAGTTTGGTTTGATTTCTCTTAAAACCTGAGTTTTGGATCAATGAATATCATGGAATAACCTCCCTGATGCCTCGGGCTCTGTGCAGATGCATTGCTCAACTGCAGGGTGCATATGGCAGCTGAAAGGAGCTGGAAAGCTCTGAGGGTGTAGAATTAAGTGGCAAAGAACATCAGAGAAAATCTGAGAAGTGCTGAGAGTGAGCTGTGTGGTCTTCTGGGCCCGTGTTCAGCAGAAATTTTTGTATGCTGGTTGCTCTTCCAGAAAGTTTGGAACAGCAGCTGGGCAGGACTTTGGCACCTGCTCACCTGGGAACTTATTTATTTGAGTTGTTAAAGGTAAAAGATGGTTTGAAGATCCTCAGATCACATCTCTACAGCCAGAAGCAACCCCCCCAGATGTGTGCTGGTTGACAGTTTATCATTTAGCTGTTCAGAGCTCTCCTGCCTGTCTAAAGCCTATGCAGCAGGTACTGGAGGCCAAGCTGTGGGAAGGTGGTAAGAGTAGGCTGGAGAGGCTTTGGGTGAGACCCTTGGAAGAACATCTGACAGGAGCTGGAACCTTCCAGCTATCTTCCTGCCTGAAACATGAGGGACAAAGACTCATCTCACTGCAGAGACACCACATCTCCTCTTCTGAGCTCTCCATCCTTCCTACTTTGCTCAAAGGGTCTATGAAGTTGGGGTTTCCTGTTGTGGTGCAGATGAAAACAGAACCCAAAGCATCAGGACCTTGAGATCTTGTCTTGTGTGTCTGTACTTTGGGTTTGCAGTTCTGAATGGCTTTTTGCCTTGTGAAGGGAAGTTTTAGCTGGACTCTGAACTATAATTAGTAGCTCTAGCTGCCATGGGGAGCAGGATCATGCCCATGTTCTGGTTGGCAAAGGTGGTTTGAAAAAAGAGACTAAAGATGTCCCCATCCCTGCCCATGGCATCAGGAGCAGGACTGGGAGTAATGGATACAAAGTGGAAGAGGGGAGATCTAGGCTGGAGAGAAGAGAGAAGTTCTTTGCTGTGAGGGTGGTGAGACAGTGGAAGAGGTTGCCCAGAGAGGCTGTGGATGCCCCCTCAATCCCTGGAGGTGTTGAAGGCCAGGCTGGATGAGGCACTGAGCAACCTGGTGTGGTGGGAGGTGTCCCTGAGCATGGCAGTGGGGTTGGATCCAGATGATCTTGAAGGTCCCTTCCAACCCAAAGCATTCTATGATTCTATGAGCTCTTAACCCTCTAAAAAGACAGTTTGAGAGCTGGTTGAGCCTCATCCCTTTTCTGTGTGGCTGAGCAGGCTGCTTGGAGCTGGTCATACCCACATCTTTGTCCGAGCCATCACCTTGGGGTCTCTCCCAGTCGTTTCCATCACCTCCCAGCCTTGATCACAGACACCAACACACCGAGGGCTGGGTGATAGATCCTCCTGGCCACGACACTTGGCAGCAGGACAGATGACTGACTCATCAGCATTCGTGGTTTCTCGTTTAATAGCGGGGCTGTTGGGATGATTTAAGTGCCAGCAGTCCAGAGAGGAGGTTTGTGCTTCAGCTTCCAGCACGGATGCGAAGCCATCGCCTCATCTGCCTCCCATCCATACTTTTTTCTTTGCGGGAGAAGAGCGGAGGGGAGGGGGGGGGGGGGGGGGGGAGGTGATTGGGGGTGGATCTGGCTTTGGTTGTCAGCTGAAGATCTATCTCGCCGAGCGTTTTTTATTTCCTCCCGGCGACTGGGCTTTTCCATTGGCTCCTCGTTATTATTTGCTTGCTTGAGGAGCAAATGTCCTGTTCGCTGCGGGCTGCGGGGCGCCGGGGGGGACCTGGCTCCTCACC
>VZTY01007793.1:14414-42068 GCA_013400935.1 Turnix velox
AGGGGCCGGCCCCGGAGGAGGTGCCGGGGCGGGGGAGGGGCAGGGCAAGGCAAGGTGCCCCCCCCCACACACCCCCACCCACCCCACCCCATCCCAACCCAACCCCCGACATTGCCTCTACCCCCTCCCCTTCTCTCCCGCAGGCTCTCGTCGCCCGGCGGTTGCGGCGGCGGGGACGGCGGCGGGAGCCGCAAGAGCGGGGTCATTCTGGACATCTCCGCCTTGAAGATGACGGAGCTGGAGTCCGAGGTGCTGCCCCTACCGCCCCGGTACCGCTTCCGCGATCTGCTGCTGGGGGACCAGTCCTTCCAGAGCGACGACAGGTTCGGGGCGCACCGGGAACTGGGGAGGGGTGGTTGAGGCGGGGGGTTGGGGACACAAACACTCCGGGAGGAGGGAAAGGATGGGGACGCACACTGTAGGGACACACTCTCCGGAATTGGGGACAGGCTGGCAGGGCTTGGGGACATGTGTGGAACCCTCCCGGAACCCCGCTCGGGTGGGACCCCCCGGTAACCCTCTCACGGGTGGGACCCCCACGGACCCGCCTCCGCGGCCGGTGCGGAGCTCTCCGCGGTGCTGAAGGCTGCGGGACGCGGAGCTCTCCGTGGTGCTGGCGACCGGTGCCCATGTCAGGAAGCATCCCGCGGCAGAGGGATGCGGGAGCCCGCGGGCATCGGGATGTGCTGGCAGGCTAGATGTACCGGGATGTCCAGGGGATGGAGGCCGCGGGGATGTGTGTGGGAAAGCAGGCAAGCAGAACCTGTAGGTGTAACGGGGCTGGTGGGCATGCTGGAGCTTCTGCGTGTTGGGAGTTGTGGGTATACTGGGCCAGCGGGCATGGAGATCTGTGGGGAGGCTGTGTTTGGGAGTCCCATGAGGGTCTGGAAAGGAGGAAAAGGGAGCATTGGTTTGGGAGATGAACGCATGATATACTTTGTGTGGTGAAACTCCCAGTAAAGCCATATCCGGAGTTTGGGCTGAGCGCATGCATTTATTTAGGAGGTAAGACTCGCTCAGGAGGTGCTCAGAGGCTGTTCCTGCAGCAGGGGATGCTGAATGGGAGCAGTGAAAGTGTGAAGAGGTTCTGTGGATGTGGCACAAGTCTCCCTTTCTTGGGCTGTCTCGAGAAATGGCCTCTGTGGGTTGAGCGCCAAGTCTGCTCCTCCTGTCTGGCTGGCAGGGATGGATTTATCAGCAGGTTGAGTGAGCTAAAGCAGAAAGAAGAATGGCACGAGTGGCAAGTGAAATTACACGAGCAGAGCAGTCAAATGAAGAGGAATGGGAGCAACTCTTCCTTCAACTCTGCTCATATCATAAAAGTCATAGAGCTAGTGCTAATGGGGAGTCAGTCATATCGTCATCTTTTCCCACCAATTAACTGCGTGCTGTAAACAGTGAGAGATGTAATTCTAGTTGAAAAGAACCCTTTTAAATTGCTGGTGAGTTAGCCTTTGGCTAACTGCTGTGTACACCCCTATTGAGGCTTTTGTGCATCTTTGTTTTAAAGGCTATTTCATCTTTCACGTGTTTGAATGTTGGGCAAAGAAAAAAAAAAAAGGTTGAATTTGAGAACGTGGAAATGTATAAATGTTCTAGATATGCCTTCCTAACTTTTATAGCTGCAGGAGAATCAATCTGTCTATAAAATGAGCCTGTGATCCTCAGGATTTTAAAGCCCACATTTCCTTAACAGGCACTTAAACATTAATATAGTTGTATGGCATAAGATGAGGGGTTGGTAGGAAATTCCTGCTGCAGAAAATGTCTGGATTTCAGCATGTTTATGCTATGACTCACTTGTATAAGTTGGAAGTTCAGAGTTTTGCTGGTTTTCATATATCACTATTTGAATGGATCTGAAATACAGAGGATGGCAATTGCAGCTTGTGTTTTCTTTTTCTGTATTTCATTAACATTTAACTAACACTTTCACCCAGATTTGAGTGCTTTTATTCAGAACCCCTCTTTAATTTTAGTGTGGAGATGCTCTAGATTATTGTATTACATTCATTAGCCTTGTTTCTCAAGAGATATTTGTTTCAGTGACTCTGTGCTGTTACCCATAGCTGTTTGACTTTCTCCTTTGTCTGGAAAATATTGAAAACTTCCCAGTGTATTTGAGAATGCAGATTTAGGAGCTGATTTTTGCTGCTCTTGGCTCCACTGGGAGTGGAAGTGAGCTGCTGCCATGGGTTTTAAGAGGTGTTGCTGTTAGGCCTCACTTTCACACTAAGTTATTAATGATGCTGTGACCTTATAGATGAAGCAAGTGGAGTAATTAGGAATAGTAGATTAGCCTGTTCCAAACCTACTGAATAAGGAGCTGATTTAGGCCAGCAGGAGGAAAGCAGAAAGCCTTTTTGGCTTTGCTGTGCTTATAAATACTGAGCAGCTCAGAGAAGTGCTTTGAAGTGCTTTGTTACAGCACTGGCAGGGACACACCGAGGAAAATTCCCCCATGTGAAATACAACTAAGGGGAGCTCTGAATGGTAAAATAGATCTTGTTGGACTTAAAGGCTTTAGCACTGAAGGAAAACACCCATATAACAAAATATCTCATTCCTTTACAAAAGAAATACTGAAAATATTAGCATCTCAAATATCTGCTTTTGAAAAACTCCTCGAGAATGACAGTTTGCTGATGGAAAGTAGGGAGAGAAGGAGTCTAAAAGAATTTGAGGTTGCAAAGGCATCCAGGTTTTGCTGCTTCTGGGCAATTAGAATCAATTCTGTTAGAGATTAATTAATCCTTCCTCATCAGAGGATGCTGAGGAGACACCAACACTGGTCTGAGGGAAGAGAGAGGGAATGTTGGAGGAGACAAGAGCTTGCTGGAACAAGTAGATAATGAGAAAGCTGTTGTATCACAGGAAGAAGAAGCATGAGCAGATAACCCACAGAACTGAACGAGCACATCAGTGAATATGAGGTGCAATAGGTAAAGTAAGCTCATAATTTCCTTGTCATTTTAGAAGATGAAAGGTGAAGGCAGTCAGTCTGACTCAGGAGGCTTTGCTCTTCAGCAGGTAGACTGGCTGATGTGAGAATTAAAATCATACTCGGGGTGCTGTGTGAAAGGTGGCAATAAATCAGCCAGGAAGCAAACAGGAAAAGACAAGCTAGAGGAGGGATGGGGGAGGCAAACGGGTTTGTGCAACAGCCTAATGGCAAGTAAATCAAGAGGTGTCAAGTGGAAGTGGTTTTTACAGGATCTTCAGGCTAGATATAAGAAAGAAATGCCTCATGATGAGGGTGGTGAGACACTGGAAGAGGTTTCCATAGAGGTTGTGGATGCCCCCTCAATCCCTGGAGGTGTTTAAGGCCAGGCTGGATGAGGCATTGAGCAACCTGGTGTAGTGGGAGGTGTCCCTGCCCATGGAAGGGGTTTGGAACTAGATGATCTTTAAGGTCCCTTCCAAACCAAACCATTCTATGATTCCTCTTTGGAACTCACCACCAGGAGGCAGATAGAAAGAAGGATTTTGGGGCTTGGCTGTGTTTCAGTGCATTGCACTGAAATTTAAATATTTCAACTGTGTTTAAATGCCACACTTGACATTTTTGTGCAAGGCAGGTCCTTAGGTCATAGGAACAGGATGAACTGTCACTCAGCTTTGAATTTCCAGAGGGTACAAAGTGATGACTCAGGGCACAAAAATCTGGCTGGTAGGGGCTGGGAGGTTAATTTCTTCTTGGGGAAGAGCCCTTGCCTCAGCTGTCTGATGTAAGTCTTGTCTGGTTCAGAAGTTTCTTCCCCTTTTTTTGGAGGATTCTCTCAATGTCAGTACTTAGAGAAAAAGCAATCTGTTCCTCTCTCCCATGGCAGTGTTGCATTTCTTATCTCCTTGATGTTTTGCTGTTGTGAAAGTGTTCAGAGCCACTTGAATAGAGCAGTAAAGGCAGAGTTCAAGATGTTGAGCCTGTAATAAAACAGCAGTAAAGAACTTGGAGGCTGAATGCTGCTTGTTCCTAGCTCCCTTTTGGGATGCTTCCTCTGGGAATCCTTTGTGCAACCATCCCTGGGTGTGTAGGAGCAAAACTGCTGCTGGAGGGTAGAAAGAGTTGAAATGCAGCATCCCATTGGTGCTCTAAGTCTGGGCTCAGCAAGGAAGACTTCTGTTCTCCAGTGATATTGGTATTTGCTGATGAAAGGCAGCTGAAGAAGCACATCTGCTGAACTGATAAATACTGTTTTATAGCACAAGCTGTGGCAGCCCTGTGATCTCTGCTGTCCTGACTCTGTTTTGATCTCCTGTATTCTTTTTTCTTGGGCAATGCTGACAACCAGGATGGGGCATGTATAAAAAAAAACCAAACCCATAAACAAAATTAAACTCTGCCTGAGAGGAGTGCCTTTAGGAGCTTATTCATTGCTTAATTTAAATAGTCTGAATACCTTCCAGAAAATCCTTGTCAGAAGCCACAGTCCTATTTACAGTAGCAAGAAGTAATGGATGTCACTTTGATTAAGTGCATTTTTCTGAGGCTAATTATCAGCAAAGAATCATTTTGATGGATAAGGGTGTTTGGAAAAAGCTGCTTGTGCAGAAGAATTCAGCACCATCTCTATTAAAATTTTAACATCTCCTCTTTCAAATCAAAGGGTTTTTCAGATGTTGCATAACCAAGAAAAGGGGAGGCATTTATCAAGTGGGGCAAATCCTTCAAAGTTTACACTTTGAGGTTAGGTAAACTTCGAGAACTTTTGTCTGTTGACTTATGTCTGGTCTTTGTCTCTTCAGTTGGTGTCCTGTTTTTGAGACATCCCTAGGAGGGGGCTGTAAATCATAGGTTGAATGATACTTGGCAGAAGCAAACTGTGGAATATCAGGCTTGGAGGATCTTGTCTGTTGCAGTTTCCCTGCTAACAGGCCCCAGGAGGCTTCCTCATCAAATGCATCATTACATTAATGGAGCCAAGCAGTTTTCTGTTCCTCTGTCAGGTTCCTTGAATATGTCTGTGGCTCGGTCTCCACTTCATTCTCATTTTATTTAATGGGCAATTTCTCCTGCTTTATTTACAAAGATGCAGATGCTCATTTGAAATTTCCAGTTTGTTTCCAGAAGTTAGAGACATTTCTTTCTGTGATGGAGATGTAATGGCCAATATTTTAGCTCCTGCACTACCATCTGTGAAGGTTTGTACTCTGGGTTTAGGAGATGTTGCTCTGATGTCTTTGTGCCACAAAATTCCTCTGGAAAAGACTCCTCCCAGCACTTTGATTCCTTGTGGGAAGCAGGATGGAGCTATTTATTGTCTAATAGCCATTACTAAAGAGCGTTAAGACCCAGTCTCCCACCAGAGAATCTCACAGGGATGACTCAGTCCCAGTTGCAGTGCTGAAGCTCAGCTCCAAACCACAAAATAAATGACAGTGGGGAAGATGGTGGGATCTAAAGCAGAGATGTGTGACCACATGGATTGGATTGCCTTTCTTCTGCTTTTGCCACCTGGCAAAGCAAAGTCAAAACATTTATTAATTGGATCGAGCTGTTTTTCTGAGTCAACACTTGGTCAGAAAGTTCCCAAGCAGTTGTCCCCCCCAGAAGCTCAGCCAACCTGCTGCAGGAACAGATCCCATCCCAGAGCCATCACTGTTCCCTGTGGGCTCTTGAGCTGAGCAGGTGACACATACTGGTTAGCTCTTTCCAAAGTAAATGCCTGTGTCAGATGAGGCTGAAGGCAAGACCAAATGCAATCCCCAAGTGGCATCTAAGCTGTTGGAGAAGCTGCCAGAACTTTCTGGAGGGGATTGAATAGACAGACTGTTCTCTAGTGGGGTTGTTCTTGTTCTCTTAATGAGCAGCCAGGGGCATTCCAAACCACAGTGCCTTAGGTCTAGAGTAGCAGAGGTTATGATGATGTAGAGAAAAGGCACCTGCTGTGCTTAAATGTGTCTCTAACCCCATCCACCACCAAGAAATTCTTCACCATGAGGGTGGTGAGACAGTGGAACTGGTTGCTCAGAGAGAAGGTGGAGGCCCCAACCCTGGAGACATCCAAGGCCAGGCTTGCTGAGGCTCTGAGCAACCTCATCTAGTGTAGGATGTCCCTGAGCACTGCAGGGGGATGGACTAGATGGCCTTTCAAGGTCCTTCCAACCCTATGATGGTCTGAAATACTCAGTCCTGAGTGTCTGAAGGTGGCACCAATGGGTCCTCTCCCTTAACAGAGGCAAAAATCAATATTTATTGCCACTGGATCCCTCAGCCCAGCTACTGATGGGAGCATGATGAAGAATAAGCAATGGATGAAGAGTGTTTTAGAAATGGGCAATGGATGATGATGATTTTGGAAACCTGAACCAGCTTTACCAAAAAGATTGAGGTTTTCTTGTGTTTGTATGTATGTTTGTTTTTTTGATCTTAATGATAGATAGAGTTCTTAATTACAGATTGCTCTTGCAGTTGTTCTGAAGGGCTGCAGTGATGATTACTAAAGCTTCATCTTAATTGATGTGCTGTTGAGCTTTTCTTTCAAATGGATATTTCCTTGCAGCTTTTGGGGTGCCTTTGAGCATCGATCTTCTGGCAGTAACCCCTGGACATCAGCAGGAATATTAGGAAAGTTATGAAAGTCACAGCATAAGGGGAAAAAAATGCTCTTCTGTCATAATGATATGGCTATTATTTTTTTTTAAAGATATCATTACTCTTTTTAGGAATATTGCTTTTCCTGTCAGCAGCAGACCCTTGCTGGCAATAAAAGTAAGTGCACGTAGCAGTCTGGTGGAATAAGTGGAGGTGTCCCCAGGGTGTTGCACTACGTGCAGTGGTGCCCTGATGAAGAGGAAGAGCAACATTGATTTTCAGTTATTTAGTGCAATTTAACACCGTGGACTCGAGTTTCCCTCCCTCCCTTGTGGATTCTCTCAGTTTATTTACTTTTGCTTAGGTTTCTATTCAATTTATGGAGAGTATGGGCTTGAAAGAGAGAACCTGATGTTTCAAGTTACCTGGCCAAGAGAAGGGGAATGCATGAGCAAGTGTTCCTGCTGAGAGGGATGGGTTTATGACCAGCAGGGACCAACAGAGAAATCACACATGAGCCAGTGGGAGAATCATTGAGTTAGAAGGGACCTTCAAAGGCCATCCAGTCCAATGAGCAGGGACAGCTTGCACTAGATGAGGTTGCTCAGAGCCTCAGCAAACCTGGCTTTGGATATCTCCAGGGATGGGGCCTCCACCACCTCTCTGGGCAACCTGTTCCAGTTTCTCGCCACCCTCATGGTGAAGAACTTCTTCCTCATGTCTCATCTAACCCTTCCTTGCTCTAGTTTCAAACCACTGCCCCTCATCCTGTGTCTCCATGCCCTGGCAAACAGCCTCTCCTCAGCTTTCCTGTAGCCCCTTCAGGCACTTGGAGGCCACCCTGAAGTCTCCTGTACCTACAGAAGGTGATGGGAGAGTTGCCATGGGCTTGGGTGAGGATGGAAGGTCAAGCTGTCACCACTACTGTGAGAAACAACCTGGCAGCTGGAGCTGTAATTGCAGAGAATCCATTAAATCTTCCTGCCATGTTTCCCCACTGCTTCAACTCCTCACTCTTGCATCTTTGTTCCCGGGGGAAATAATTTATGGCTGTTCTGAAGGTGGTGCTCATTCCTTTTCTCCAGAACAACCTGTTCAATGACTGAAAACTCTGGCTGCCTTGGGGGAGACATGGTCTTGATGTCTCCTGCAACCAGCCCTGGCCAAGTAACTGGTCCCAGTGCCTTCTCCTAGAGCCCTGTGTGGCCGTGGTGAGCCAGAGCACAAGCAGAGTGTGAATAAATTGATTAATAAATCCCCCACCTACATTCTCCTGTAAGGCACAACGTCTCAGAGACCTCATTTTGCAGTAGATAATTGGGTTTAGAGAGGAAAAGGCCTGAAATTTGCATCCCAAGGTCCCTGTTTCTGAGAAGTTCCATCAGCAAAGAGGGGATTAATTCTTTATTGCCTCCTATTTTCAGCTTTGCTTATCGGGAGTGAAGGGAACACAGATTTTCTCACCAGGCTGCATTTGCCTCTGCTCTGCTGGCTCCGGCTGGGGTGTGGAGAAGAGAGGGAGGTATTAATTTGCAAAGAAAATACCTCCCATCCCTCCCAAGTGCCAGCTCAGGTTGTACAGACCTGGTACAAATCTCTTGGCAGCTGCTTACAGAGCTCTGCTGGCCACACTCTGCCTGCCAAGGGTTGGCACTGCCAGCCTTTGAGCCCTTGAATCTGGAGTTTTCTTCTATTATCAGCATATTAATTTGCTACTTTGCAGCAACAACAACAACAACAAAAAAAACAAAACAAAAACCCAACACTTTTCTTTTCCATTCCATCTTATCTTTCAGAGAGTTCAGAGTTCAGATCAAATTGCTCTGTCCCACTTTGGATAAAATGATGCTGTTGATTTCATCTGCCATCCATGGCCTCATTTCCTTTCTTTGTGGAGCATTTAGCTGCTTTTTCAGTGCTTTTACTGCAGGGAGATGATCAAAGTCCAACCAGCTGGAGAAGGCAGGTCCCTGGGGAACAGCAGTCTCTCTTCTGCCCTGTCCCACCAACCTTACTGGGGAAGCTTAAAATCGATCTCCCCTTGCACAGCCAGAGGGCTGTGAGGGAAGTTTCCCCTGGGGGAAAAGGCTTCATCATCCTCACTCAGTTATTCTAGACAACGAAGAATTGCTAAAGAAGGAGTTTGTGGTGGTAGAGTTGAAATACAAGGCTTAAGGGTTGTGGACATTAGGAGATTTAAGTAAAAAAGATGTTTTTTCCAATTTTCTAAAACTCAGAACTTGCCACATCAAGCAGGAAGCCTGCAGTAGTGAGTGAAACAATGCTCTGTGACAAATATGTTGTCTTCTGGGGTTTTTAAAGAGTTATTTTCTGTTCTAAAGCTTTTCTAAAGAATTATTTTCTGTTCTAAAGCTTTTCTAGAGAGTTATTTTCTGTTCTAAAGCTACATCAGACCTTTGTTAAGGTCAGGAAGAATTCTCTGCAAGGGCTGACCACAACTTTCTGGAGAAATCTGAGAGCTTGGAGTTGCTTTTGCCTCTTAGGGTTTGCACTGGCCCCACAATTCCAGTCTTATTCCTAAAGATAAGACCACCTCTCTTCTGACCATCTTCCTTTGATAGATATCTGCTTGCTGACAGTCAGAAAGGATGGAGAAGCAAAAGTCTGTGAGTGGAAGCTGGAAAGTGATGCCTCCAGACAGGAGCAACACCTTGGGATTGGGATATCTCCAATCTCTTTGGTCATTCCCAACATCCTGGGTCTCAGCCCTCTATTTTTGGGAATGAAAAAGTTCTGCTGCCAGGTATCTGCTACCTGTAGACAGGCACATTTCCCACCCCATGTTTTCTGTGATGTTTCCTCCATCAAATAGAATCTCCTGGCTGTGGGGAGGGAACAACTTGATCTCTCCCTCTTCCATCCCATCAGTGTTTGCTTCCCCTTGGCTTCTCTGCAGACGTTGTGTGGGTGTGCTGGACATGCAGCACCATCTCCAAGTAGCCACAGCCTTGGAGAGTTCTGAGTTGGGCCAGGAAGTGGGGACAGATGGAGGGAAGGATGTAAGGAAGGAAGGAGGAATTGTGCTGAAGGCTGAAACCAACAGCATGTGCTGAGGGAGCCCATTAGTGGGTGGCTGGTGGGGTCATTTGGGGAAGGTAAATAGTGAAACTGCTATGAATTAAATGGATGAAATGAGTGATTTGCTTCAAGGGTGAAAGGCTGAAGTGTGACAACGAGGGGACACACATGCACAGCAGTGTTGCCTTGGTGAAGCTGAGAGGTTCATCCACCTCTTCTCTTTGTAGGGCTGCAATTTTGATGTATTAATATATTAAAAATGAAAATTGGACCTTCTGCCACCTAGGGAGGGAGTTGTGTCCCCAGACACAGGGTGCTGGGTGTTGCAAGGAACTGATGGAGAAGATGCAGGTGTTTGCTGTGGCCACCTGCAACCTCCTTCTGCTGCTTGGAGGTGTCCATCTCAGCCATGATCTTTCTCACCCCCATGGGATTGTTCCTCCGACCCTCTTGGGCTTCCCAGTGCCTCCCTCTTTTTCTGTGCCCCCCCTTTCTGTGTGCCCCACCTCCCTGGGTTTGTGGAGCCGAATTTCGTGTTTACTGTTGTCAACGATTTCTTTGCCACAGAGGATTTTTGCTGCTGCTTTTTCAAAGCGCTGTGGCAGAGCCCTCTTGAGGACAGCACAAACATGACTCCTTTGCAGCCAAGCTCCCCCAAAGCTCAGGGCAAAACTGTGATTTTTTTATTCATCTCTCCAGGAGTACTTGGTGTTACCTGTCTTCTAGCTTTGGGCAAAGCTGACAAGCAGGGTGAGATGCTGGATGTGCTGTTTGTGTGAGGTCCAGGGGGAGGTATATCCATGTCTGAGATGCAACAACAGCTTAGATGAGGCTGGAGGGTGACATTTTCTACCCCACCTCATCCTGCTTGCTGGGGCTTCCTTAGGAAGGTGCTTTCATTCTCCTGTCTGCAGATCCTGAGGCTATTGGGGTTAAATGTGGATCTGCAGGTTGTATCCCCCTTTCTTTCTGTAGTGCATGGATCTTCAGGTTGTACTCCCTTTTCTTTCTGTAGTGCATGGATCTGCAGGCTGTACCCCCCTTTCTTCCTGTAGTGTTTGATCTTTTTCCTACATGGACTATTCCCCTGTACTGGTTTGCTGAGGACTGTGATGAGTTCTGAACTCCATTCCCTCCTGCAGCACTGGGAATGGATAATGGATACTGTGAGTTTGTCAGCTTGTTATTTTTTAAAACAGTTTTATCTTAAGGTGAAACCAACCCCACCCCATCTTTTGTAATGCATTGGGATCTGCTGAATTTTCTTAATCCTGGGGAGCAATTTTTTCTGCCTGATGAATTCCCATCCCCTCCTCATCACAGGCAGTGGAGCTCCTGTAGGGCTTCTTGCAGCTCTTAGGGTCTTTACTCTCCTCATCCCTCTTCTCCAGCCCACGGGCTCATGTGGCCACCATCCACAGCAGATTTGGGGTGCTTGTGGGGGGGAAAGGCAGTGGAGTGAATGACTGTGTTTGGATTAGTGACTCCACCACGCTTCCCACAGCCCACGCAGGCGCCCATGGGAGCTGCAAATTTAGCAGTTACCTTTAAGTTGGGGAGAAATCACTTTTTAGGGCTGTGGGTAGAGTCATCCACAGCCTTTTTGGCACACCCATCTCCCTTCCTGCTGTGCCCCAGTGGTGAGTATAAAGCTAAGCTGCTGCTTGCATGAGCTGAGCTTTGCTGCTGTAATTTCCTGGCTTTGCAGAATTTTTTTGGATTTGGACTTTTCAAAGACTCTTCTGCTGCTGGTTTGGCCCTTGGTGAGCCTTAGCTGTGGGTCAGTGACTCCAGCAGTCAGAGTGCAGGCACCGTGGCAGGGCAGGATCCCCGTGGATAGGATTTGGCTCCTCCATGGCAGGAGCTGTCAAGAGAAAATGTCTCTTCTCTGTCTAGGAGAGAGAGAGAGGAATGTTTCTGGGGAGCAGGTGGTGAAGATGTTTAGCAAATGTCAGCTTGAGACCTTGCCATCCCGTGGGCAGGAGTGACATTGCTGAGAAATGTGTTACCCTGTCAGAAAGCAGGAAAAAAGAAAAAAAAACCAACCCACTAGTTCAATGTTTACGAGCGAGGCGGGACTTTGCCAAAAGAGGGTTTTTTTTTTCCACCCTTGAGACTCACAGAGAGCTCCTGGGAGCACTGGGAATCCTGCACTGTGTGGAGGATGAAGGCTTGAACTGTCAGTGCTGGGCAGGCAGGACATCACCATCCCTCCTGCCATCCTCTGCTGACACCTGAGCATGGCTCCTGCTTTCTCTTTTGGGTTTTTTTTTATTTCTTTTGCTCCTTTGGCTCCTCTCTGGGTTTTAGCAAGAAGCAGCATCTGAGCATCCCCCTGCCCCTGCTTGGAGCTTGGATTTCTCCTCCTTCCTCTCAGCACTGAGCAGGGAGCAGGCAGGGACGATGCCAGATGAGCATTTTAGTGAGTCGTGGTTGCCTCCATCTGATGGGGCTTGGCCTTGCAAGTCATCTAACTCATTCCACCAGAGCTTGGATCACTGGGGCTTATCCAGAGCTGCCAGTTATCACAGGTATCTCTTTACTGGGGAGATGAGGTAGAAAGGAAATGAATTCTACCACTTTATAGAGATTTTTCTCAAATCTTCTGCTGCTTCAGCTGGGCTGGGCTTGTCGTTCTTGTCATTAGGATGGAAGCATCTGGCCAAGCCACGCTGCATTATTTCTGGATGCCTTAATCAATCCTCTAGAGCTATTTAATTTTCAAGTGAGCTTCTTACTGTAAGTAAAAAAAAAACCCTTGAACATAGAACTATAGAATTGGAAGGGACCTTCCAAAAACATCCCTCTGTAGTGAGCAGGGACATCCTGCACTAGATGAGGTTGCTCAGAGCCTCAGCAAGCCTGGACTTGGAGGTCTCCAGGCTTGATGTGGCTTCCACCACCTCTCTGGGCAACCTTTTCCAGTGTCTTACCACCCTCATGGGGAAAAACTTCTTCCTCATGTCTCATCTAACCCTGCCCTGCTCTAGTTTCAAACCATTGCCCCTCATCCTACCACTAGATGCTCTGATAACTGCAAAGTTTCCTCCTGAATATAGTCATTCATCACTAAAACTGTCTTAAAACTCTTCCTTCCAAACCATCTAAGGATGTGATTGCATGATCTGAAAGTGGGGAGAGCTGTAGACTTTAAAGAAACTCATTTGTCCCATTTAAACATGTGAAGCCCACCATGATGCCTGGCCAAGAGCTCCATTTGGGAGGACTGCATGAAAAAAAATCTCAATTTGATCAAATGGCTGGGAACAGGTTATTAGGAGGAGGTTTAATTGAAATAATTGGCGTCGACACCAGTGTTCTAATTTAGTTTGGTATTTATAAAGCACAGCCTCACTGTTTGTTGAAGGACAGAAGGAGGGGTACTCACTGGTGCCCATATTTCTCAGCAAGGAGTTCCAGCTGGTCTCCAGGAAGACATTTATCCCGGGGAGCTATTTAGTCAGTGTTCTGGAGCTTGGGTTTGGAAGATGGATTTGCTTGATTGCAGTTGGATGTGGCTACACCCACGCCTTGGGGAGGGAAGGGCCCTCTCTGACACTTCACTTCCCACTTTGGATGACTTGAAGGTTGGTCTTTCATGGTGTGGAGCAGCTCCACCTCCCCTGGCACAGGGACATACCCTTTCCTGAGGTGCTCACACACACGTAAAGGCATGAGTGTGCTCTCCCACCCACTGCCACGCAAGTGAGAAAGGGGACATTCATCTTCTCTCTAGACCCTTTTGTCATCTCCATACACCCTTTCATCCCTACTTGCTAAAACATCACCAGGAACAAGCTGAACATCACCACTGGAGTAGAAGACACTTCTCTTCCCCTACATAGAATCATAGAATAGTTTGGGTTGGAAGGGACCTTAAAGATCATCGAGTTCCAACCCCCCTGCCATAGGCAGGGACACCTCCCACTACATCAGGCTGCTCAGTGCCAGGTCCAGCCTGGTCTTGAACACCTCCAGAGAGGGGGCGTCCACAACCTCTCTGGGCAACCTGTTCCAGTATTTCACCACCCTCACTGTAAAGAATTTCTTACCAGCATGGGGCTTCATTCAACATTTTTGATGTGCAAAGAATGGCTTTGCTCTGTCTCCATTTAATTATTTAACCTTTGGAGCTTCACTTCCACCTGCCACACAACTCTGCTCCATCACCAAGCTTCAGGAGGCATCTCCTTGGGCTTTGCAGAGTGAGATTTGGGCTTTCACAGCCAAACTTTCCCTTTTTGCCATAGTTTTTTTGGTTTTTTTTGTGTTGGGAAGCCAGCATCCATCCTTGATCCTTGTGCAACAGCTTTTGCACAAGAAGGAGTTGCCCAGAGAGGCTGTGGATGCCCCCTCAATCCCTGGAGGTGTTTAAGGCCAGGCTGGATGAGGCATTGAGCAACCTGGTGTGGTGGGAAGTGTCCCTGCCCATGGCAGAGGGGTTGGAACTAGATGATCTTGAAGGTCCCTTCCAACCCAAACCATTCTATGATAAGACTTTACAGATGTCATCCATTCCTGCTCGGTAAATCATCACAGTGAGTTTTTTCCCCATGCAAAAAAAGACTTTATAGTCTCATTTCAAGGTGAAGATCCCCCAAGCTGCCATGAGCTGGAAAGCTGCAGGAGCTTGTAATCTCTGGGGTCACTGCAAGTCTTAGATGGTGAAGGGGTGGTGACACCAAGAGCCATTACATCTCAGCAGCCTCTGCTGGAGCTGACGTTCAGCTCTTGTTCCTTTTCATCTCCCTCCCAAGTGCTTTTAAAGCTCAATATTGTCACTCTGTTTGGCTCCTTCCCACACAGAGTCTGCACTTAGAACTGCCCGCTGCTGACGGGGAGGTTTATTGCCAGCAGCTATTGTGCTGAAATGGAGGGGGAAAAAAAACCCACCCCAATTTCCAGCCAGCTCTTGTCATGGTCTCTAATGGGAGATATTTCTTTCTTGCTGAGAACTTGTAAATGTGTTTTAATGCCAGGCTTAGTGCTCTGTGGCTGAGAAATGTTCAGCCTTCCAGGGGCCAGCTGTACAAATGTTTCTGCTCGTTCTTGTGCAAAAGCTATTGCACGAGGATGAAGGATTGCTGCCTTTCCAACAGTGAGAGTTAAAACTGAAAACTATGCCAACTAAACAAAAAACTATTGCAAAAGGGGAAAATTTGGCTGTGAAAGCCCAAATCTCACTCTGCAAAGCTCAGGAAGATGCTTTGTGAAACTTGGTGAATATTAGTTTGGGTTGGATGGGACCTTAAAGATCATTGAGTTCCAGCCCCCCTGCCATAGACAGGCTGCTCAGTGCCTTGTCCAGCCTGGCCTTAAACACCTCCAGGGATGAGGGAGTATCCACAACCTCTCTGGGCAGCCTCTTCCAGGGTTTCACTACCCTCACCCTAAAGAATTTCTTTCTTATATCTAGCCTGAATCTCCCCTCTTCCAATTTACATCCTTTATTTCTAGTCCTTCCATCACATATCCTATTAAAAAGTCCTACCCCTGCCTTTCTGTAAGGCTCGTTTGGTGATGAAGCAGAACTGTGTGGCAGGTTCAGATGAAGCCCTAAAGGTTAAATAATTAAATGGAGACAGAGCAAAGCCATTCTTTGCACAGTAAGGCTGTTGAGTGATGCCCCATGATGGTATGTAGAGGAGAAAAAGTGTCTTCTCCTCCATTGGTGATGTTCAGCTTGTTCCTGGTGATGTGCTTTGCCCCAAAGGAGTCTTTTAGCTTTGGAATGATGTGCTTTGCCCAGGGAGTCATCCAACTTTGGGTGTAAGGGACGAAGTTTGTTCTCCTCATCAAAGTGCTGAAGGAGGTGTCTCTGTGCCAGGCATGGCTTTGCCCTGCTGGGTGGAATTGATGTTTGCACCCCAAAGGGATTTCTTTGCCATCCTGGTGTGTATTCCTGAGGGACAGCAGTGCTTTGGAGGGAGCAACTCAGGGGTGAGACTTTTGGGAGGAGGGAGAAGGCAAGGAGGGATGTTTTTTTGCAGGAAATGATGAAAGGCTGAGATGAAACCTATGTCTAGATGATTCCCATGCCCTTTTCCAGCACAGTGGGTGCTTTTTAATGTGCTGGTGTAATCCCCTGTTGCCTTTTGAAGGAGGGTGATTCACAAGAGGATGCTGCTATGGGGTGTGTATTACTGAACAGAGGAGAAAGCCAAAATCCTCCTTGTGACTTGATGGGCTGCTTCTCTGGAGCAACATTTGAGAGTAGTAACTATTATCCCTCCTTTAGGGATTTTTTTCCCCCTCTAAGGTTCCCTGTTTCCCACTGTCAGGTTTTAGGGAGAGAAAGAAGTCCAGCTGAACCTGCTGTTGCAGATGTTAACACAGTCATGATATAATTTAATCTTGATCTCATTAAAAACCCTTAATAATCAGAGAATTTCTCACTTGGTTTAAAGAACTCTTTTGTCCAGATTATGAGGCTGCAGGACCAGACACTCTTTATAGGTGTCTTTTTATTAAACAATCTTTCTTCCTAAAAGCTTCTGCCCAGCCAGGATGAATATAAATGGAGAGGGTGGCATTTGCAGCTCAGTCTTTAAGGAGACACTGTAAAACAAAAAAAAAACCAACCCTTCCAAACCTGGAGCCTATTTCTTTTTCTTTTAGTGTCTTTTTATATGACAGGTGAGAACAGGCCAAGGTATTTATTTCTTTTTAAAGTGAGCCTTTTTTAATTTAAATGGATGAGGCAGTCGAGACCCAGCATCCATGAAATAGCATCTGCTGTCAGATCAGCTCCTGGAGCAGGTATTTGCTTCCCAGCAGATGATTTGGGCATAGGAGCTGAACCAGAAGCTGACAAGCAGATAGAACCACGGGTGACTAATGACCTGGCTTTAAAAAAACCTTTTTTGTGGCTTTTCTTCACCTTTTGCTCTTGATGCTCTTGTCAGCAGAAGGCTCTGCTCATCTTGCTTGTGGACTGCAGTGCTTGTCTCCTTTCAGAGAGAATTTGAGGGGATTTTATGAGGAAGAGGTGTTTGACATGGTCATCTGCATTCATTACTCATTTTTTTCCAGAGGACATAAAGTGGGTAGATGCCTGAGGTGGTAGAAGATACCCAAGATGGATTTAAATGACAGCAAAGCAGGGTTAGATGAGACGTTAGGAAGAAGTTCTTCCCCATGAGGGTGGTGAGACACTGGAAGAGGATGCCCAGAGAGGTGGTGGAAGCCCCATTCATCCCTGGAGACATCCAAGGCTCTGAGCAACCTCATCCCTGTCACTGCAGGGGGTGGCACTAGATGCCCTTTGAAGGTCCCTTCCAACCCAACACATTCTAAGACCTTCACCATTGTGTAAATGCTGTGCTCAGGCTATTGGGAACGTGTTGCCTGTTTTTTTATGACGGTTTGTATGGCTTAGCTGTGTACAAGAAACCTTTTTTTTTCACTCCTCATGTCTTGATTTTGGCTGATTTGTGGCTTTTTGTCAGCTCCATCAGCTTTGCCTTGCATATTGTCCATCACCTGTCTGCAGGGACTCCTGTCACAGGGCAGAGCTGGCAGTGACAGCATGTTATTGACTGGAAAGCAAAGTTAGGGGTATTTTTTTTTTACCTCATTGAAGTTAAATTAAGAAACAACATACTTTAAGATCAATGGTCTGGCACAACCCCTTGTTCTAGTCCTTCCCACACACCTCTCTGAGGCTGTCACAGACTTGCTGGAGTTCGTGCCTCATTTCTGCAGCACATTGTGAATTGCTCTTTATATGGCCTTGCCTTTTTTCCCTCTCTTATATAAGATCTTATAAAATGAACAGTTTTGGGATGGGAAAAGGTACAGCAAACGGTGCTTAACCCAAACCAGACACCCTGGGGTAAGAATCAAACTTCATTACTTTAAGACATGGCTGGCAGAGCTGATGGAAAGCCCTAAAGATGCAGTTTCTCTATAAAGTTTATCATAGGGAGTGGTTTGGGTTGGAAGGAACCTTAAAGATCATTTATTCCAACCTCCTGCCATGGGCAGGGACACCTCCCACTAGATCAGTTCTTAATTTTTTTTAAAAATAGAAGTTTTTTTGGTGCTAAAATTCTCTGGGGTTTAGAGCTGTTTGATAAGTAAAGAATTTTGCAGTTCAGCAGAATATTTCTTGAGACTTTTAGTGCTTGGGTAAGGAAGTTTCTGCAGAAAAATGGCAGGCAGAAAAGGCTGGGAGTCCTTCAAAACTGCAGAGCAGGAATCACTTTGGCATTTTGAGAGTCTGTGTGAAATCTCTTGCAGGAGGAGCTGTGCCAGGGAGCTCTGTGAGGTGTCGTGAAGCAGCCAGAGAACTTCTCCCAGCTCCTTAGAGCGTCCTAGTGTGTCTCCATCCTCAGATTTGCTGCCTCCTGGAGACTCTTTTCTGCTGGGCTAGAGAATGTGACAGCTTGAGGGGCTGTGGGGAGAACTAGGGTGCCTTTCTCCCTCTTGCTGCTGGTGGCATTCCATGGAAAAACTGGGATTGGGGTTTGTTGGACAATGTGGAGCTGGGGCTGGGAGCACTGCCATGACCATCTCTCCTGGGCCAGGGAAGCTCAGACCTTTCCTTGCATAGCATCATAGTGTTGGAAAGAACCTTTAAAGGTTGGAAGGTTCCTTCTAGTCCAACCCCTGCAGTGACAGGGAGATCCTGCACTAGATGAGGTTGCTTAGAGCCTCAGCAAGTCTGGATTTCAATGTCTCCAGGGATGGAGCTTCCCCCACCTCTCTGGGCAACCTCTCACCACCCTCATGGGGGAGAACTTCTTCCTCATGTCTCATCTAACCCTTCTCTGCTCTAGTTTCAAACCATTGCTTCTCATCCTATTGCTCCATACCCTGGCAAACAATCTTTCCCCAGCTTTCTTGTAGGATCCTTCAGGTGTTGTCCTTCCTTTGGGACTTGGCTCAGACACCTGCAGAAGGAGGACAGTGTGGAGGAAATCCTGGCCTCATGAGGGACCCTTGGGAAGGCTGGAGGGAAGTTAGAGAATTACCATGGTAATTATGCATTTATTGCCTCCCTAGTGACATGTCTCCTGCCCTGCTCCTCCTGTTGGAGCTGTGAGCAGTCTCCAGGGCTGTTTACAATGTGTTTTCAGTTTCCTGAGGGGAAGGGCTGCACAAATGCTTCGAGTAATAAAAATTTAGTGTGCCAAGTTCATTAGGATTAGAGGCAACAAATTGCAGTTTGTGGCAGAGGAGGGCAGTCCCCATCTTGCACATCCCAACACAAAGCTCTACCACCCCCCATCCCTGAGCCTGGGGGTGTCCAGGAGCATCTTCCCGGGTGACCTGGTCTAGGTGTTCCTGCTCTGGCAGAGGGATTGGACTAGATGATCTCTTGAGGTCCTTTCCAATCCCTAAAATTCTATGATTCTATGATTCTGGCTGGGTTTAGGTCCTGCTCTGACACCTTCTCAGTGCATTGCTGCCCTCTGCTTTCTTCCTGCCTTCTGCTTTCTTCCTGCCTCCTGCAGCAGCTGGGGCTGACTCATGCTTTGGGAAGTGCTGCCAGCTCTGCCAGGGTGAGGACCCCAGTGCTGGGCTCATTAAATCTTGGGGAAATCTGCTGGTGACCCCATTATGTACTCACCTGGAAAAGTGACTGCTTTCTGCTCTCTTCCTGCTGCCTATTTGTGCTTCCCTTGCAGATGTATATTTAGATTATTACCCAGGGGCTTTTAATTTCCCTCCCTGCCTTGAGTGGCTGTGACAGTTATATGGATGCTTTTCCTTTTTTTCCTCCAGCCATTTTAACCTGGAAAGAAGTGGGAAGAGATTACAAATCCCTGTAAAGATTTAGGGTCTCGTTGCTCTGCTTTCTACCCATGTAAAAGGTGCTGTGGAGGTGGGAAACTTGTCACTGGAAATGGGAAACTTGTCAGAGGGACAGTGGCTTTATGGGGATGTTTGTTCAGCATCTGCTGGGGGCTGCTCCATTTCTCTTTCTCCTCCTGGAGGAGCAGTTCCCAGTTAACATGTACTGGGTTTGCAGCTTTCGTCTTCGCCGGCGATGAGCCACACTTTGGGAGGTAAAAATGGCTTTGCAAAGGCTGTGATGACAGTTCTGGGATTCAGCCTGTGCCAGGCTCTTGTGTTGCCACTTATATAATGGCTCTCAACGGGTTCTTGGGGACTCACTTGGCTGTCACCCCCCCAAGGTGGCCAATCTACCCCTTGGAGGCCAGGGCATGGCCATAAGGAGGACAAGTGACCTCCCTTGGGAGCTGAAGCAGGAGGGTAGCTGCTGGAGTCCTGGATTTTGAGGGGAGATGCTTTTCCTCCAACGAAAAACTCATGTTTTGAAACTTCTAACATTCAAAATGTTCATTCAGAGGACAAGGAGGAGAGAGAAGGCTGAGGGGAGACCTCCCAGTGCCTGAAGGGGCTACAGGAAAGCTGGGGAGGGGCTGTTTGCCAGACATGGAGACACAGGATGAGGAGAAATAGTTTGAAACTAGAGCAGGGCAGGGTTAGGTGAGACATGAGGAAGAAGTTGTTCTCCATGAGGGTGGTGAGACACTGAAACAGGTTGTCCAGAGAGGTGGTGGAGGCCCCATTCATCCCTGGAGACATCCAAGGCCAGGCTTGCTGAAGCTCTGAGCAACCTGATGTAGTGCAGGATGTCCCTGTCACTGCAGGGGGTGGCACTAGATGACCTCTGAAGGCCCCTCCCAGCTCTGGGATTCTGTGATTGTAAGAGGAGAGAAATCACAGTCTCTTCCACAATTGGGCACACTGTCCCCCTCTGGGCTCACAGCTTTATTTTACATAATTTTTCCATCTCTCTCCATCAGCCCCAGCTCTTCAAAGGCTTCCTTCTGTTCCCAGCTGTCTTGCTGCTGCTGCTGAATGTGCCCTCCTCCATGTTTTCTAAAATGTTCCTTCTCCCCCCAAACTCAGATTTATTATCAGGAGTCTCCCAAGATGAAGCTGAGCTGCTGCCAGGTGCCTGATTCAGCTGCCAACACTAAATAGGGGAAATGAGGGAATAAAACACAAGCCAGTGGATTTTTGTCTGTGTCATACAAACCCTTCCAGTGCCTGCTGCAGCACTGCTTGCCCAAACATTCCCTCAGCTGTGGGATGCTGTGGGTGGATGCTGGTGTTCCCCCTGCTCCAGCCTCACTCCTCTTGGCTTTCTTTGGTTCACTGTGGGGCTGAGCATCCTCCAGTGGGGATGGGTCACCCCTTCCTCAAGCCAAAGGTGGTGGGAGGTGACCCCAGGGGTTTGTACAGCAAGGAGGTGACACCCTTCCAGAGGTGGGAGGCAGTGGTGGCATCAACTGTAGAGAATGAGACCCTTGGATGGGGTGAGGACCTGAGTGTGGTTGTTTTTTGGCTGCTGCCATGGCAGCAATCGCTGCAGTTCATGAACTTTCCTTGAAATGCTTTTAATGACAGTTTAATAACAACACTTAGCACTCAGCACAGAGCTTCTCACCCCTGGAACCCAAGCTTTTTCCTGAGAAGGGGAGAGGAACCATTATCCTCCATATTCACGAGGAGGGGGGTGGGGGGGAAAGAGCTGGATTTTGTTTGCAAGGCTAATTACTACAAGAGGAATTAATCAACTTCTCATGTGAATGGTGTTGCTTTTTAAAGACAAACGTCGAGAAAGAGTCCTGGGGACAAAGGAGAACTCAGAGTGGTGCTGATCCATCTGATGGCTTCTCAGGGAACTTGTCAGTGCCTGTGGTGTGAAGGCATTAACCCTGCCAAGGTGGTGTGTGTGGAAGGAAGAGAAAGCAGTGGAATTAAATGCAAGACAGAGCACAGTGTTTCCTTACTGGTGCCCTAGATCTTGAAGATGAGATGCTCCTGGTGCTTCATAGTGTGGCTTCTGCTGCCTTTTGCTTCTCCATTGCTTGGGAAGAACCTCCCANCTCATAGTGTGGCTTCTTCTGCCTTTTGCTTCTCCAACCACTCACAGCCCCATTGCTTGGGAAGAACCTCCCATCTCCTGAATGTCCCCTGGGTCTTAATGTGCCCCTTGTGGTTAGTGCATGGAGGAATGGCACTGAAATAATTGGTGTTTCTGGTTTCTCAGCTAGAGAAAGGGCTGAGACCTCAACTTCTTCTGAAGTCTCTGAGGATTAGGCTTTTTTTCCCCTTCTTTCTCTGTATTGATTTACATCTCTTGTACCTTGGCCCTCTTCGTGATACAAGCAGGGGAAAAGGATTGGGTTCTTGTGCCTGGGGAAACTGAGGCTTGTCTTTAGCCAGGACTTCTTGGTGGGGTGGCATTATGGCCACTGCAGGTGGAAAAGTCATTAAGCTGCTTTCTTATGTTGCTTACATCCCAGTACTGGTTCACTTTGTGGTGATGGCGTGGATTCACCTCACAGAAAACTCAAATCCTGGCAAATCCTTCCATGATCTTTGGCAATCTGAGGGCTTCTGCTCACCCAGCACTGCAGGGGAGGGGACTCAGGAGCTTTGGACCATCAGGTCCATGTTTGCAAGTGCTTTGAATTGCAAAGTACTGCTGTGGGTTTGCCTGGCCCTNTTCAGGTACAGAGCAGAGCTTCAAGGCAGAGCATGTTTGCAAGTACTTTGCATTGCAAAGCACTGCTGTGGGTTTGCCTGGCCCTGACCTGGTGTGGAGCAGTGATCTGGCCACACTGGATCTCCAGCTGCTCTAGGGATCCATCTCTTTCTCATGAGGAGCAGCATCTGAGAAGCCCCAACTCACCTGGATGCATGTAGGTAGGAATCCCCATCCATCCCTGGGCTTCCCCCAACCCCTTTGCAATTGATTTTCTTTGCCTTTTAAACCCTGTGATGTTCTCTACAAACTCATCTCTGAGGAAGATCTGGCTCTCCATGGCAGCTGAGTGCTGAGGTCCTGCTCCTGTGCTGGTGGCCACCTGCCAGAGAAGACCTTCCCTTCCTGGCTAATGGAGCAAAAATGGAGAAAAGATTTTAAATTGACTCAGGATCAATATGAATAGTATTTTCTCAGCACTTTTATTAATAAACACACACATCCTTGCAGTCCAGTGAGGACTCCCCAGCATCTTCTCTATCTCCTCATATCTCTGCACTCTGAATGTATTGATACCACATTTTTGACCCTAAAAGGAGCTGAAACTCTTGTAGAGTCAACCTTCTCATTAGCTTCATCTCCACCTTCTCATCCTTAGCCAAAAATATGGGCAGAAGGTCCTGTCTTGTGTGGAGAAGAGTGATTTGGGGCAATCTTGTGAAAAGCACTTCAGCAAATAGCTGGGCCAGGGGAGGTTTGTAACCTTTGTCTGAGGATTAGTAGCACCATAAAGTTTATGAAGTCATTAATGTCATGTTGTTCTGTTGGTGGGGGGGGCTTGAAATACAGGAGGTGTTTGTGGTGGCAGTAAAATTGTGTTGGGCCTTGCTTTTCCTTGGAGTTATTAAAGAAAGGGAGGTCCATTCAGCCCTGCAAAGGCAGAGCAAAGACAAACCATCCCACCCAGTGCAGGGAGCTGGGCTGTAACCCCATGGAAAGGTGTTTTACCTAAAGATGCTCTTCATTTGGTCCATAAATCTGTGGAAGGGGCTCATTAGGGAAGTGATAATGAACTTTGATGACTTTTCAGCTTGGGATCTCTCCAATTATGGCTGTATTTGCATGAACCCAGCCCTACCACTCTGTGGTGGCTGATTGAGTCTTTCTTTTGATGCCAGTGTGGTTGTGGGTGCAGATGTTTCCTACCCAAGTTACCTTCTGTGCTCATTGGAAGTAATTTTACCCAGTTAATGCCTTTCAAGATGATTTTCCAGGATTTCTAAAGGTATGAAACCAGCTTTTCTTACAGAGAGCTTTGCAACCTACCAGTTTTGGGCTGTATCTCAGCATAACAGGTTTGTTTGCCAGAAGAATTGGGGTAGAAAAACCCCAACACCTTTCTATTTCATCAACTGGTTTTAATGGGCTAAGTCATGGCTTATTAATAGTTAAGTTTTAGCAGTTGGCAGCAAAAGTCACCTGGATGGCAAGAAAATATTTAACAATGCATTTGCTGTGGGTTTAATTAAGAAGAATGAAAAATCCTCTTCCTTCTAAACCTTGTTTTAAGATACATTATTCCCATTTCAAGTCCTGCTCAGCCATTCCCTGCCCCTGGCACAACAGTGCTCTCTGGATTGAGAAATCAGCAGGTTTTTTTTAATGGTCTCTCACCCTAAAATTAAACATTGATTTCCTGGCTTACAGTCAGGTGCTTGGCACTCACATTTCTGGAGCTGAGGATTTCATATTGGGATTTTGATATTTCAAAGCTTTGGTTCCCTGGCTGAAGGCACTCTGTGATGTGATCCCAACCTTTGTGTGCTGTGTGTGGGAGCACAGAGAAGACATCCCTAGTCACCAAGCTGCCCTTCAAGTTGTGGTTTCAACCCTGATTCTTTCTAGGAACATGTGGTTTCCCAGCTTTCTGGATGTGCTGAGAGATGCATTTTGCCTGTTGAGCTCTGGGTGAGCCCACAGCAGCCCTAAAAACCAGCAGCACCAGCACAGGGGACCTGCAGTTAGTCCTCAGTGTCTTCTCCTCCAGCAGTCTTTTATTTCCAGAGTTAGAGAGAAGCTGCTTTATTCCTTCAGTGGATGCTTTATCCTTTGGCAGTTCCAGTACTTTAATTTTTTCCTCTTTTTTTTCTCATAACTGCCCTCCCTGGCTTTCCCTTTCCCATCTGGGAGTTTTTCCTGCACTGCTGGTGGCTCCATGACCCAGACAGCTCTGGTTTCCTTCCTTCCTCATCCTCTTTACAAACATGCCATTGCTCAGAGCCTGCCTGGGAGCAGAGAGGCTGCCAGGGCTGTAGATCCTCAGATGAAAAATAGAACATTCGTTGGGTGGCCTGGGAGAGGAATATTTTTTTGACAGATTTACAGCAAAGGCTTTGCCTTGGCAGCTTAAGGCAGATGTGAACTGTCTGGGAAGCTCAGTGGGATTGCCCAGCCTCAAGGAGGTTGTCCTCAGCATCAGGTGACCTCTTTTCTCCCTTGGAAGGGAAACTGCTGCTGAAGCCAGCAGCTCTGTTTGCAGTTTCTCATGACCCTGTGTTGAATCTGTCCCCTTTCCTCTGATGTTTGTGTCTTGGCTCATGTTTAAGTGCTCCTTAGAAAGGATGTCTTCATGGGTAGGCTCCTGGAATCAGGAATTGAGCTTCTTAAGAGTTTCTTTGATGTGGTTTTCATCACTTCTTAAAGTATGACAGGAGGGTTTCAATTTTCTCTTCAAATTCCCCAGGTTTTTCCCTAATACCCCTTCTCTTCAGCCCTGCTGCTTGATAGTGTTAGTGCTGAGATTATAATTTGAGCTTGAAACTCTTCTCACATCCAATCTCAATCCTGAAATGAATCATAGAATAGTTTGGGTTGGAAGGGACCTTAAAGATCATCGAGTTCCAACCCCCCTGCCATAGAAAGGGAATGTTCTTGAATGTTCTTCTGGAATTAGGAATACAAAACAACAAAGAATTTGCAAATAACTCCCTAAGGGAGAGACAGGAGATGCTAGCCCTTGTTGTCCAGGAGGATTCATCAGGCTCTGAGGTGGACACAGCCCAACCCAGAGGGCTTAAAAGCAGCAAATACAGAGCAGTAAGTTCCAGGTGAAGCTGAAGACAACCATGAAGCAGAAAAGAATGACTTAGAAAATGAGTGCATTGAGTTAATGAACCATTTTGAGGCAAAAGGAGAAATTAAATGCAGGCTGAAAGCAGGCACATTAGTAAATGGGCTGTGGGTTTTTTTATCCATTTTACGGTTCAAAATAAAATATGTCTCGTGGTGAAATCCCATTAAGTGCTCGAAGCTGGGGAAGCAAGGATTTGGTTAACAGGAAATGGGGCTTGATTTCTCTTCCCACATGAGGCAGGGATTGCTTTTGTGCCATTGGGTAACTCATCTTCAGGTACTAACTAACCTTAGACATTAGGAGGAAAGTCATCTCCATGAGGGTGGTGAGATACTGGAACTGGTTGCTCAGAGAGGTGGTGGAGCCTCCATCCAGGGAAACATCCAAAGCCAAGTTTGCTGAGGCTCTGAGCAACCTCATCTAGTGCAGGATGTCCCTGTCACTGCAGGGCGTTGGACTTGATGGACCTTTAAATGTTCCTTCCAACACTATGATTCTGTGATCAATATGATGAGTCTTTGCCCACAGTGTTCATTTTAAAGAAATCCTGGCATGTTCTTATTATTTGAGATGGATTTTCACATCATGATGTCTTGCTGGTGACTAGGAGGTGGATGTAGTCTTTATTTGAAGTGTGCAGTGGGACATCATTGCCCTGTGACACCAGTGTCTGGTGGAGCAGCTGTGGGGTAGTGTTGGTGTCCAGTGTTGGCATGCTATGGGGTGATGCTGATATTCAGTGGGGTGCCATTGGCCTGTCATGGGGTGATGTAGATATTCAGTGGGGTGATGTTGACCTGTCATGGGGTGATGTTGGCCTGTTATGGGGTGGTGTTGATCTGTCAGGTTGTTGTTAATATGCTGTGAGGTGGTGGTGAAACGCAGTGGGATGATGCTGCCCTGTCATGGGGTGGTCTTGAGCTATCATGGGGTGATGCTGCTGAGCCATAGGCAGTTCCAGGATTCCTCTATCTGTGATGCTGATCCCCATTCTCTGCCCCACACACAGTGGCACCATCCTGGGCTGCTTGGTGATGCTCTGTGTTGAGGGCCACCACCAGGCATGAGGTGTGGGCTGGTGGCATCTCCAAAACAAGGCAAGATGCAAGACTGTCCCACCCATCCCTTTTCCATCATCTGGGAGGTGGATTCCCAGGTTTTTTTTCACAGTAGATTCTCTTTTCTGTTTGACACCTTGAGAACTTGATGCAAAGAGGGTATGGATCCCCCTTCCCTGGAGGTGTTTAAGGCCAGGCTGGATGAGGAACTGAGCAACCTGGTGCAGTGGGAAGTGTCCCTGCCCATGGGGGTTGTAACTAGATGATCTTTAAGCTCCCTTCCAACACAAACCATTCTATGATTCTGTGTTCTAGGAGCAGCAAGCTTTGTTCTCCCTTGAAGAGGGAAAACTGAGGTGTCCTGGGGCAGGTAAATTGTGCACTGGTTTGACCTGGCTGTGGGAGAGAAATGTTTGATCTCCTGCAGCAGTGGATTCATCTCTGCTTAGTTCACAGCAGGTGCATTTAGGGGAGAGGACTCTTTTCCCTTCTTCTTCTGCTTTGTGTGAGTAAGCTCAGCACTCTGAGTCTATTCCCTGCAGTCCACACACAGAGGGATAAGATAAGATAGCTTCCTCCCCCTCATAGGGATGGGGAGGAAAAAAAAAAAGAAGAAAAAAAAAAAGAAGAATTTCTCGGCCTCTGCCCTGCTTGTGGTGATAAGAGCAGCGCCATCATTCTCTTGGAGGAGGCAGCCAAGAGGCAGTGGTGGTGGTGGCAATAATGATGTTTCCTGGAGAAAGCTGTTCCAGAGATATCTGCAGGGTGGATGTTTTGCCAGCAGCGAGGCCAAGAGACTTTGCCTGGGCTCCCCTCCTCAGCCCCAAAATAAATGCACAGGGCAGGATTGTTCCACTCGGCAGCCACCAGTGGGGAGACAGGAGAAGGGAAGGAGATGGTACACGCCGCCGGCTCTAAACTGGATGCGGTGAGGATTGCGATGTACGAGAGAGTTCAGGGAGGGAAAAAGGAGGAGGAGGAGGAGGAAGTCACCCAGGCACCCCCCAGGCTGGAAGGATGGCGAGAGCCAAGCTGAAGAATTCGCCTTCGGAGAGCAATTCCCACGTGAAAACTGTCCCACCGGCCACCACGGAGGATGTCCACGGGGTGAGCCCCTTGTTGCCGGCTCGGAGGATCGGATCCTTAGGGAGTGATGTTGGACAAAGGTATGGCAGGGCTGCAGTGCTGCGTGGGGGGGGAAAGCACAGCCTTTTCTCTTTTAAATAGAGAGAGGATTAGTGCCAGCAGGGGCTGGAGGGGGGTGGTGGATCAAATCCACCTTAAAGAGCCACCTCAGCACCAAAGTTGTGTTATGAAATAGGTAGCTGGAGCAGAAGAGAGCCAAATCCTTTGAATTTTTTATAAGTGCTTCTTGATTTGGTTTTTTTTTTCTTTATTTTTTAAATTTATTTTTTTCATA
>VZTY01007793.1:43443-58236 GCA_013400935.1 Turnix velox
TTGAGGCTAGAAAAGGACTTAGAATTGGAGAACTCTTTCAAATTCACCCCAACCACCACTAATCAGCTGTGGATTAGACACCTAAAGGAGCTTCTCCTTTCCTGCCTTCAGGGGTTTGGTGGCTTCTCTCCTGCCCAGCACCAGGGAACCAAATCCTCATCCCAGAGCTGTCCCTCCTTGACTCTTGGGGGGAGTTTGGGGAAATACTGTAAGTTCTCCCTCTGTACGTTTGGGGTGAGAGGGGTGTGCAGGGGGCAACAGTTCCAAAAATGATGTGGTTGCAGCTTTTTAGAGGATGATTGCCAGAAGCTTTGTAAAAGAACCCAAATCCCTGCATTTCTCAAGTGTTTTGCTATGGGCTTGTGAGGAGCTGATGGTGCAGGGAGGTAGAGGAGTTGATGGCAGCACTTTTAGGCTCCTCTGGCTTTGGGTAGTGCCCTGTGAGCTGCTGCCTGCATTGTCTGAGTTCCTCCTGCTGGGTTTTCCTCCTTCTCTGGGTGTTGCTTCCCAACAACTGAGCTGGTGATTAAGGTTTGTGCCCTTTTCTTTCATTGCCTTCTGCAGGCAGCAAAGGCAGGGAAGATTGCTTCACGAGTGATGAATAGCACATCTTGAGATGCTTCAGTCTCCTCCTGAAGCCAGACACGAGCAGCAGTTACCAAGTTAGCAGCCACAAATTGTCCCTGGGAGCTGGGGGTGAAGTTGCCAGGTGATAGTGGAAGGGGGGAATGCTGTTACAGGGATGCAAATGAATTCTCCAGACGACCCAAGTTTCTTCTCACCTACTTTATTTCTCCCCTTAATTCTGTCTCTTAGTCACTGCAGCATCTCCCAGCTTTTTAGGGATTCTCAGTCAAAACAGCAGGCGAGGAGTGAATTCATCTGAAGAGAAAGCACTCCACCAACACACCTGGAGGCAAAATAGGCTGTTCAGGGCTGGCTTTGAGCATCCAGGATGGGGATGGTGGCTTCCTGTGGGTAGGATGGGACTGTCCCAGGCTCTAGGTGTTGGAAGTACCTCCTGCTGAAGATGCTTGGAGCTGCATCTGTGCATCAGGGGCTGCTCTCCAAAGGGGGTACAACCAGAGCAACATGGTGAGCAAATCTCACTGCCAGAGCTGCTGCTTGGGCACTGAAGATCTCTTGATGTGTGTTTGGAGCAAGCTGTGAAAGGCTGAGCCTTTCCCCTACAAGGTGGCCTTTTCCTGAGGCAGGATGATCCCCCAAGCTTGTGCTTGGGTTGGTGGGGGGGGTGATTGAAAAAATAAAGATGTGACAGAGACCAAAGTCACAGCACAGCCAAAGACTCTCCATCCAGCAGCTCTGGGTTTGGGAGGATCCTGCTGGGAGACAGGAGGATGTGTAAATATCTTTTGGATCCCATTACACGAGCTGGGGATGTCTCTGTAGCACCGGAGATGGGGGTTTAGAAACACAAAGGAAGGTTTTTATAAGATAATCACGTCCTGTTTATGCAGCTTTGCTGGAAGGAGGAGAATCTGCCCACTACCCATCCTGGGGGCAAGCTGATACTCTTTAGGGATTGTGAATGTACTCTGAAGGTGTCTGGTTTTGAAGCTCTGCCCAGATGCTGACAGTGCTGCTCATCCTCTCCCTGACCCATGTTTTCATCCTCACCTCTTTGAGCCCTGTTTGCTGAGCTGCTGGTAGCTGAAATCTCAACTCCGGACCTTTGGGAGAAGAGCATTAGCATTGCAGAAGAGTTGGACCTCTGGTGGATCCTGCTCCAACCTTTTCCCAAAGCTGGACTAACTTTCCAGCTGGCTCAGACCCAATCCTGCTGAGTTTTGACCATCTCTCAGGCTGGAGGCTTCTCAGCTTCTTCTCCACGTGCCTGGTTCAGGGTTTGATAACTCCCAGGATGAAGAATTTTTTTCCCTTTCTGCATCTCATGCCCATTCCCTGTTTCAGTTTTAGTGTGTGCAGGAGGAAACTGGCTGCTCTTCATCCATCAGGTAGCTGAGGGCAGGAATTAGATCCTTCCTTCCCTTTTTATTCCTTCAAGCTGCACACTCCCACCTCCTGCAGCCTCACCTTGTCTCTCACTTGGAGATATTTTTGGCAGGAATCAATGGGACTTTGCTTCAGCCACGTTGCAGTCAACAAGGTGGCTGGAGTCTACCCAGTGAGAAATGGCAGCACTGTGGGGTTTTCACTCAGACTGAGTTTAATACAAGGTTTCTTGGAGGGGAAAGCACTTTGGAGAGTGAGGAAGTCACTCAAACGTCTCTGAAATTGCAACCTCTGAGCAGTCAATGTTTTGTTTCCCAAAGGGGCAGCCAGGGGTTGACAAACAGGTCTCACTAAATGCATTTTCATTGCCTGACACTTGGATACAAGCAGACCAGGGGAAAGATCCAGTTTGGCCATGGAAACCATTGTGGCATTTCCCAGTGAGAGGCTCTGGAGCCCTTCTGATCCCATTGAGAAGTATCTGAGTGTCAGAGCTGGGGTCCAGCCTCTCAGTGTCCCCATGGAGAGGTGCCCTTTGAGCATCACCTCTCCTTGCTGCCTCAGGGTGTAGCTCCCTGGGGTTGTTCTCCTGACCACCACCATAAGGATCAGCTCTTGTGGCATTTAACATGGGCTTGAGAGGTGGGCCCAAGCCAACCTCATGAAGTTCAACAAGGCCAAGTGCAAGGTCCTGCACCTGTGTCAGGGCTATCCCAAGCACAGATACAGGCTGGGTGGAGAGGGGCTTGAGGAGAAGGATTTGGGGGGTGTCAGTGGATGAGAAACTCAACATGAGTGTGTGCTTGCAGCCAAGCAGGTCAAGGGAGGTGATTTTTTCCCTCTACTGGGCTCTGGTGAGGCCCCATCTGGAGTTACTGTGTCCAGTTCTGGAGCCCTCAACATAAGGGGGACATTGAGCTGTTGGAGCAGGTCCAGAGGAGGGACATTAAGGTGATGAGAGGGTTGGAGCAACTGCTTTCTGAGGACAGGCTGATAGAATTGGGGTTGTTCAGCTTGGTGAAGAGAAGGACCTCATAGTAGCTTCTCAATACCTGAAGGGGGCTACAGAAAGGCTGAGGTAGGGATTTTTTAATAGGATATGTGATAGAAGGACTAGAAACAATGCATGTAAATTGGAAGGGAGTAGATTTAGGCTGGATATAAGAAAGACATTCTTTAGGGTGAGGATAGTGAAACACTGGAAGAGGTTTCCCAGGAGGTTGTGGATGTCCCCTCAATCCCTGGAGGTGTTTAAGGCCAGGCTGGAGGAGGCATTGAGCAACCTGGTGTAGTGGGAGGTGTCCCTGCCCATGATGATCTTTAATTTCCCTTCCAACCCAAATTATTCTATGATTACTTTCCTACTGTGTGCTGCTGGGTGTTTTCAGTGCAGGACTACTGCAAAAAGAGCCTTTGGAGGCTGAACTCCCTTGTTAAGGGCAATATGCAAATATCCCCTTGATCCCCATGGGCAGGAAGTGATCCTGGCTGCTGGCATGGTGAGGGGACAGCTGGCATCCTTCTCACCAGATGGAGCCATTCAGAAAGACAGACTGAGATTTCATCCTGGGCTTGATCCTGTCTTGGTCCTGATGGTCCAGCCCCCAAATTCTGCTCTTCCTCCTTGTTTTGTACCCACTCTGTGCAGGGACAAAGTCCTTCATCACCACATCCCATCCAGGTCTCAGCTCTGAGCATCCTCCTGCAGCTTTCAGCTGTGTTTCAGTGGCACTTCCCATATTTGTGGTCCCTGTCCCTCCAATCCCTGTCCCCAGGCAGGCTTCTGCTTCTGGGCAACCTGATAGGAAGGGGTTGAGTTTGGGAAGTGCTGAGCTCTCCTCCCACGGCTGGTGAGATCTCAGTGCCCTATATAGGCACTGACAAGCAGACAAGGAGCCCGACCTAAGGCTGCCTCCACTCAAGACACACTCTCAGGCTTTTATTTTAGGTTCCTTCATTCCCATCAGGATGTTTGTCCTCCTCTGGCTGAGGTTTTCCTGTGGGAAATGTGGATGTCAGGCATGGCCATCCCCTCTGAGATCACCAACCATCAGGGTCTTGCAGCCTACCTCCAAACTCATCCCAAATCTTTCCTCCACAAGGTCTGATGGGACAGCAGGAACTGGTTTATCTCCTTCAGAAAGGCAGGGAGATGTGCATTAGAGCAACCACAGCATCTGCAGAGCCCTTTTTGCCCAGTTTTGGCAGCTCTCACCCATCTGGGAGAGCTGAAACCTTCTGGAAGGTGGTTACTGGCAGCTCTGGGAGCTTCTGGGCACCAGGCTGGGAAAGGCTTGGCTTGTTTGGCTGCAGAGGGTAATGCTGTATTTTTGGCACTACTCCTTGATTGTTTCAAAACTTTTAAGTGTTTTAATTTATGGTGGTGTGTCTTGCAGAGGAACACTGAGAAATAACTCTCTCTGATTAAAACAGAGCCCCTCAAAGTGCCTCTGGGTGCAAGCAGGACAGGTTCATCTTCCCTCTTTCTTTCCCCTTCTCACTCCTTCCTTCTCCTCCTTCTTTTGCTTTCTTTCTTTTATTTTTTTGGGTCCTCCCATCTGTCTTTCTCACGTCAGGCTATTTTTGGGGGCTGAGTTTTCTCACTGTCATGATGGTAGGAACTGTGGCACAGCTCTTTGTCTTCAAGGATGAACTTCAGGAAGCCTTCCCAAGGAGTTACTTTGCTTGTTTCATCCTCATCCCCTAATCTTGACTCTGTCTTGGAGGTTTTTGGGGACCAGGGGGGGTAAAGGACCCTAAATCTGATAGTTATCTCCTGTGCCTTAGGATTTAGAACTCTTTAGGGCCAGTCTCCAAAAGCCTCTGAGCCTTGCAAGTGGTCATTAAGCAGTTGGCAGGTCACAGAATGTCAAGTATTGGAAAGATCATCAAGTCCAATCCCTCTACCAGTGCCTTTTTAACTTTCAGGGGCTTTTATTCAAGGTAGAATTATTTAGTGTTTATTTTTCTTCACTTAAAAGCAGCAGGAGCTGCAGGACCACAAGCCTGAGTGATGAAATGTCCCCCTGCTGTTTGGTATTCAGCTTTCTTCTGCCTTGAGGAGCCAGGGCTGAAGGAAAGCCACAACTTGTACAGTTCCCCCAGTTGCCAGCTGGCAGTGAATTAGGAGAAAACCAAATCACTGACCATTTCATTCCCATAAATGTCTGTGGGAGGCCATAAGAAGCTCCTGTGCAAAGCTCAGTGCCCCTGCTGTCCATGTGGGATAATCCAATTGGAGCCAACTGGGCTCCATCCCTGGGCTGTTCTTGCCTCTTGCTTTGCAGCTGGAAGATTGTCTGTGCTCTTCTGGCATTAATAAATGCTCCAGCAAGTTAAAAATCAGCAGGGCAGGAGGAGAAGATGGCAAGGAAATGCTTTCTTTTTGCAAGCAGCTTATTTGTGGGCCAGGGAGGGTGTGCAGCTCCAGGGGCATGAAGTTAGGTTGCCCCTGGGAGCCCCTTCAGGCTCCATGGTGGCAGATTTGTCACCCTGGGGTGACATTTTGTCTGTGGGGTGATGAGCTGGCCCCTGCAGCCTCTGCAAGTAAAAGAATTGTAAATTCTTCCTTTGCAGATTGTAAAAGAAGAGTTAGTAGCAGAGGAAATCATGTCACGGGGAAGCTGCTCAGTGGGCTTTGGGGATGAGTTCGCTTTTCTTCAGACTCACGTTTAAATAGAAATGAGAATTTATGGCTTTTATTTACTTCAGACTTTGCTGGAGTCCTCTGGACTCAGAAAGAATGAAATAAAATAAACCAAAAAACCTTTATGAGCTGCAGCTGGGGCTGTGGTGATGTTCTGGACATGAGAGTGGGTGCTGCTGGGCTCTGGGTGGAAGTGAAGGGCTCCAGCTCAAGTGACAAGAACCCATGGCTATCTGTGGGGATGGATATATCTTGAAAAGAAGATTAATTTTGCAGAAGGGACTGACTTTTTTTTTCTTCACAGCTACAATTGCTTTGTTTCCTAACCCTGTGCTGTGTCTGAGTGATGTACAGTACATGAGCACTGTCTCTTTACCTCCCAATTGGACATCCCACTTCTTTTACCTCCTGCCACGACCCACCACATCACCATTTCTTAATTTCTTTTCTTTAATTTTGGGGTTTTTTTAATTCTCTGGTTGTCACCCATGGTCTGTAAAATCAGCTTTATTAAGGTGTGTGTAGGAGAAAGCAATGTCAGATCCCTCAAACCACCCCAAGCAGCAGCTTTAGAAATCTAATTTCCCAGCAGAAAGTGTGTCACTGATTTGAGATGCTGAGACAGATGCAGTCTGTGAGACTCATTAAAAAAGAGAAAAAAAAAAAAGCAGCAAAAAAAGAAACATTAAAAATGTTATTTTCTGTGGAGCTGAGTCCTTAAAGGAACCACACGTTGGCAAAGCCACCAGAGCATCACTGCATCCCCATTGTCCCCACCTTGGGGACCTGTCCCAGCACTTGGGTGGCTTTTTGTCCCTGTGGTGCTGGTGTTCCCCATGACATGGCTCTGGCCACCAGCTCTACTTTTCCCTCACCTCCTGTGATGCTCTCACTCTATAGGCCACACGCTGAGGACTTCAGCATGGACTCCTCCTTCTCACAGTAAGTGCAATGCATGTGCTTCCCTCTGGGGAGGGGGTGAGGGTGACAGTGACACCACCAACCAGCAGGGAAAAGCCAACTTTGCTCTCCAGAGAGCAAAAACCCCTTGAAATTTGGGGTGTTTGTGTGGTGTATGTGGGCATGGTGTCCTCTGAGCCATGTATTTGGGACTGTACCAGCTGCCAAGAGCAGTTGTTAGTCTTGATTTTAAAGCAGTGATAGATTATTCTGCTTCTAAGGGAGAAGATGAGCTCCAGGTTGATCCTTCACTGCTCTTGGCAACAATGGGTTGTCCACAAGACCAGCAAAACCCTTCTGGCAGAGCTGTGGTTCCCATCATGATGGGGAGGGACTCACCATACAAGTTACTTGGGGGAGAAGTGACATCCTTGGCAATTGATGATTGCCCATTAGCAAGGGGCTCTAATTAAACAATCCAGATTCATCAGCAGAAGAAGCAATTAAGAGGAACAGGCTCCTGAGTATCAATCTCCAATGTTGCAAAACAAATCAGCCAAGCAAAACACAGAGTGTTATTCTGTTACTTCTTCTCTTTCAAGGGTTGTATTGTTATTATTATTATTGTTGTTGTTGTTATTTTTGTTGTGATTATTTTGTGATGCCATTGCTGGGTTTCAAACAGAGTAGATCTAGGGCTGGGATTGCTCCAGGCATCCATGAGGCTGCATTGGAAAGGGATGGGATGCAGTGAGAAGATGATTTGGGGGATGAGAGTGTCCTTGCTCAGGGCTCATGGTGGGGGATGTGTGTCCTTGGACTCTGCCTCTGTGGGGAGAAGCCTGGAGCAGACTCCCACACAGCACAGAGCTGATATGGGGTGTACTGAGCACCTGAAGGTGCCACAATTCAAGGGGATCTGGTGGGACTCTGCAGAACAAAGTGATGGTAGTTTCAATATTGCACCCATGAAGTGATGGAGAATGGGAGAGATTGGGAGAAAATGGGTGCATTTCCCCTGTGTTGAGTTGGAAGAACCCTTCAAATCCCACCTTGTCCAACCTCCTGCAGTGAGCAGGGACATCCTGCACTAGATGATGTTGCTCAGCCCCCCAGCAAGCCTGGCTTTCAATGTCTCCAGGTATGGGGACTCCACCACCTCTCTGGGCAACCTGTCCCAGTGTCTCACCATCCTCAAGTTCATAGAAGAACTTCTTCTAACCCTGCCTTGCTCTAGTTTCAAACCATTGCTCTTCATCCTGTGTCTCCATGCCCTGGCAAACAGCCCCTCCCCAGCTTTCCTGGACCCCCTTCAGGCTGCTGTGAGGTCACCTTGATTGTAAAGGGACCTTTCAGATCTTCAGGTCCACCTTAGCTCCAGGAAGAACCATCCCTCTAACCCAATAACTACCCAATAATTACCCAAAATTGGGCTTTTTAGACCATGCAGACTCTATTGCTGCTCTCCCACATGCAATGAGGCAAAACCAGGTGGTAGATTTTGCAGACCTTGAGTTCTGGTCCTGTGGAGGGTGGGATGCAGGAGATGCCACCCCAAAGCCCTGCATCCCTTAGTGTTTTTGAAGCTGTTTTCTTTGCCTGCTCCTGCTCAGTAAAACCCACAGTCCTCTTCCTTTTGAGTAATTGTTCAATTACTGCTTATTGAGCGTGGGGGCAGCCTGCTCTCTGTTCCTTGCTTTGGCAGACACTCAGCTTTTCTGCAAACACACACAGCCCATACATCTATTCCCCATTTCCATTCCTCAAAACACCCTGCTGGGAACAACTTATCGCCACTGAGCTCTGCTGGGAAGGGCTGGAGCTGCTCCCTGCTCCATCTTACACTTAGAGAAGAGGATGGTGGAGCTTAACTTTCCTATGTCATCTGTCTTATTGAAGCTTTTGTACCCAAAAAGGCTGTTACCACTGAGAAAAGGGTGAGGCCACATCTGGGGTGTTGTGTCCAGTTGTGGGGCCCTCAGTTGAAGGACAGGGAACTGCTGGGGAGAGTCCAGCACAGAGACACAGAGATGATGAAGGGGTTGGAGCATCTCCCTTCTGAGGAAAGGCTGAGGGAGATGGGTCTCTTTAGCCTGGAGAAGAGCAGACTGAGGGGTGACCTCATTCATGGTTATAAATATGGGAAGGGTGAGTGTCAGGAGGATGGAGCCAGGATCTTCTCAGTGACCTCCAATGACAGGACAAAGAGCAATGGGTGCAAACTGGAACACAGGAGGTTCCACAGAAATCTAAGAAAGAACTTTGTCAGGGTGAGGGTGAGAGAAGAGTGTCCCAGGCTGCCCAGAGAGGGTGTGGGGTCTCCTTCTCTGGATACATTCAAACCCCACCTGGACACCTTCTGTGTGACCTGATCTGGGTGTTCCTGCTCCAGCAGGGGGATGGGACTAGATGATCTCTTTAGGTCCCTTCCAACCCCTGATATTCTCTGCAAGAGCATCTCCAAAGGATTATCAGCAGTGGGAAATGTGCCTGTGTGTGTAGTTTATGTGGTTGCCATCAGCAGATATCCCAACATCACCCCAACATCACTGGCTGCTCCAGTGGTTTATTTAGGAAGGACTTTGGCCCCCACGTAGGTCCCCCCAGTGCCTTGGCAGAGGTGGGTGTTGACAGCCATTAGATTGCAGAGGTTTTCTGTTTTGTTTTGGTTTTTTTGTGGTTTTATTTGGGGTTTTGTCATAGAAAATCTCTGAAGAATCTCTTTTACATGATTGGGAAAGTTTCTTGGCAAATTTCCTAGGACGAGAGCAGCTTTTTGCACCCAGCCAGAGTGTGAGAAGCACTGAGGTTTTATTTCATGTCTTTCACAAGCCACAATTACCTTCAAAATGTGCTTTTTATGGGAAGAAATCCCTATATAAAATAGAGAAAAATCATCCTGGGCACCCAAGCCCCTTTTTGGAAGCAGGAGGGAGGCTTTGGGCAGTGTCCCACACAGGGGGTGGCCATCTCAAATTTGGAGCAGTCTCAATTTTCAGCCCATGTCTCTGGGATTAGAGAGGATCTTCCTGCACCAAACAGTCCATGTGAGTTTTTTGGGGGGTCACAGAGCTTGGAGACACATCTCCATCCCTGCATGTGCCACCTATGAATTTTTACCCCAGTGTGAGACTGTTTAGGTGGCTCTTCTTCATATTTTACTTGTCTTTAAGGAGAGTGTGTTTATTTCCAACTCTAGGGAAAGCAAAAGTAAGGAGCTGGGGCTGAGCTCCTGGGTGTCTATTTTAATGCTGTCTGTTCTCCTGGATCCTGCTCTTTTCTGAGCAAAACTATTGTGTCTTTTTTTTTGTGGGGGGAGCTTATCAGCTCAGAACAAATTGTCTCTGATCTGAGATTAATAAAGCACAATAAATATCCAAGCAGAGCAAATGAAATTGCTCAGGCATTATGAAGTGCCTAATAGTGGTAATTACACCCCCAAGCAAAGGTCTTGTAACTAAACTTGTACCCTGATGATTATCTGTGTGTCCTGGGGTGAGGGGAGAGGAGGAGATGGGGGGGATGACATGCTGTCTGCTCCTTTCCTGCGTGAGCCCCTCAGGGCTGCCTGGGATGTGGGAGGGATGATGGGTTGATGGTAGGGATGGTTGGTTGTGGTGAGGGATGCTCAGCTGGAGGGATGGCTGCTGGGCTGGTGGAAGGGATGTTTGGTTCTCAGGAGGGATGCTTGGCCATTGAGAAGGATATTTGGCTGGCAGGAGGCATGTTCAGCCACCATGAGGGATACTGGGTTGGTGGTAGGGATGGTTGGTTGTTCAGCTGGAGGAAGAGATGCTCAGCTGGATGCTTGGTTTCCAGGAGGGATGCTCAGTCAACAGGAGAGATTCTCAGCCATTGGGAGGGTTACTTGGCTGGCAAGAGGGATGCTGAGTTGGAAAGAGGGATGTTGGGCTGGAGGGAGAGATGCTGGGCCATCAGGTGGGATTCTGGGCTGATGGAAGGGAAACTTGGTTGTGGAGAGGGATGCTCAGCCACCGGGAGGTATGCTGGGCTGATGGAAGGGATGCTCAGGAGGGATTCGTGACCTTCAATAGGGATGCTCAGCCATTCGGAGGGGTATCTGGCTGGCAGGAGGGATACTCAGCTGGAGAGAGGGATGTTGGGTTGATGGAAGGGATGCTTGGTTGTCAAAAGAGATGCTCAGTCACCAAGAGGGATGCTGGGTTGATAGAAGGGATGTTCAGCTGGATGAAGGGGTGCTTGGCCATCAGGTGGAATGCAGGGCTGAAGGAAGGGATGTTTGGTTGTTGGGAGGGATGTTCAGCTGGATGGAGGGGTGCTTGGCCATCAGGTGGGATGCAGGGCTGATGGAAGAGATGTTTGGCTGGTGGGAGAGATGCTTGGCCTGCAGAAGTGATGCTTGGCCAGTAGGAAGGATGCTGGGCTGGTGGGAGAGATGCTTGGCCTTCAGAAAGGATGCTCAGCCAGCAGGAAGGATGCCCAGCTGGAGGGAGGGATGCTGAGCTGATGGAAAGGATGCCCAACTGGTGGGAGGGATGCTCAGCCATGGTTGCAGGGAGTGGACCAGCCTGGCTGAGCTGCTGTTGGAGGCAGAGCCCTGTTGGGATGTGCATTTTAGGTTGGTTAATGTAGTCAGAGTTTGGCTTGATTTTTTTTTTCCTTCTTCTTCTTCCAAATTAACTTCTTGACAACAAAATTAAAAGGTATGTTTGAGATGATATCATCTCCTTCCCCCAGCTGGAAATGGAGTAGGAGCTTTGATACTTTCTGGTGGCTGCTGCCTGGTTGAATCCATCCCTTGTTCAGCTGTGGGGTGTTGCTGTGGGACTGGGCTGTCACACCACAGCAGGGCTGACCCCTTGTCCTCCCTCCTTGAGGACCATCATCCTGTGGGCTCACAGGACATGGGAGTCTAAGGGTTTTCTCCTCAGGAATATTCTTTCTACATGCTTTTATTTCTTCATCCCTCTGCAGTGCTAAGTTGCCTCCTCTCCTTATCTTCTGGGCATGTTTAGGATGGGGTAGGACCTTAGTGATGTCTCAACAGGGTTGGTGACAACCCTACTGAGCCTTTTGGTTATTGTCACCTCCATCACAGGGCTGCTGGCTGCATGATGCCCTAGCCAGGTACCCAAGGTATCCCTTTGCAGCTTGAGATCTACTTGGGTTGACTTCCAACTGTTTCTTCTTCCTGCAGCTCTTCTGATGGATTAATACACGTCCTGTTTTGTCATTAAAAAAGTAAGATGTCTTCTGATCAGCCAGCTCTTTCCTCTGGCAGCATTTCTATTCAGGAGGCTGGAGGTGGGCTGCAGTGGTAGGGCTCAGCCAGCCATCTGTCTGGCGAGGAAGATTTATAGGGCTGTTTGTTTCCTTGGTTTGGGAGAGGAATTTTCTTCCCTGAAATCTTCCTGCACTTCATCTTCTGGGATTCTGATGAATGGAGGTGCCCAGCACCCACCACAGAGCTGGCAGCCAATTCCAAGCATTCCCTGGGCATTTTTAATCAGGAGAAGGAGCAATTAGCTCCCACCCGCCTGATTTATGTCCTGACGTGGGTAAAGTCCTTTGCCAAGTCTGGCTTTGGAAACAATTCATTTTAACACTTGTTAAAGCTGCACTGACCAAGCTCTGCTTTTTCAGCTTCATCTTCCCAAGGCAGTGTGTGGGTTGAGCCTGTATCAGTGAATCCTGCTCACTCCCCAATCCTGTAGCAGGGTTTTGGGTCACCTCCTCCCCTTTCCACTCCCTTCTCCTGCCAGGGATGAGGCTGATGAGGACACACTGGCTTTGGTGCAACCACCCTGCAAGCATTAGGGCTTCTGGGAGATGCAGGGTCATAGAATCATAGGGTTGGAAGGGTCCTTCAAAGCCCATCTAGTGCCACCCCCTGCAGTAACAGGGACATCCTGCACTAGATGAGGTTGCTCAGAGCCTCAGCAAGCCTGGTCTTGGATGTCTCCATGGATGGGGCTTCCACCACCTCTCTGGGCAACCTGTTCCAGTGTCTCACCACCCTCATGGGGAAGAACTTCTTCCTCATGTCTCATCTAACCCTGCCCTGCTCTATTTTCAAACCACTGCTCCTCATCCTGTTCCCTCCTCTACTTGTCTTCTGGGAATGTTAGTTAGGATGGAGTAGGACCTTGGTGATGTCCCATGTCTCAACAGGGTTGGTGACAACCCCACTGAGCTGCTGTTTGTATGATGCCCTACCAAGGTACCCCCAAGCAGGATGGGCAGTGGAAGCTCAGTGATGGTTCTTCTCTTTGTGCACTTTTTGCACATAAGATCCTTGCAAGTGAAAAATCTGACTTTTCAACCCAATAAGGGAGCCCCAAGGAGTTCTCAAGGGTGTCCCTTGCTTTTTATGAGCTAGATATTTCCCCAAAAGTGGTTCAAATGGCTGGGAAATGCCAAGGGGGATCAGGACTATGGATTCAAGTCTCATAAAACTTCTTCCCAATTTGCTGCCTGATCATCTCAGCATTAACACTTGATAAATACTTTATCCCTCTCTGATCAGAGCAAGGAGCAGCTGCTTTCTAATAAATCACCACTGGGTGAAGTCTCCTTGGCCACAGCCAAGCAGGGGTGAGATAAGATGGGGTTGGTGTCTCTAATGACTGAATCCTTGAATTTTGCTCCCTTTGGTCTGTGCCTTGCCTGAATGAGGTGTCTGATTAATGAGATCTTGATGATCTCTTCCAAGCAGTTAAGGGTTGTAATTGTAGCACTTAGTTGAGAGACCTGTTGGATGCAGTGGAAGAGGAGAAACAGCTAATTCACTGCACTTCACTCCATTAGCAGCTGTGACAGTAATGGAGGGACTTTGTCTTGCTCAGACTCTAAAGCCAAATGATTCCTTTTAGCCTCCACTGAACTTGGGTCATCTATGACACTGAATGGTGTCACTGAGTGAGTTTGTGGTGGGCTGGGAGGACTTATAAAGTGAGAGATGGGTGGTTGGGGCCAGCAAACCCTTAATCTGGGTGTCCCAGACCCTTGTGAGGAGAAACCTCCACCCCTGGTGATGCTTCTTGTGGTCCATAAGTTCATGGATATCCACCTAGAATGTGGTGGTCAACAATGGAGGCTGGAATAGATGTACCTATGGTGGTCACACTGGTGGATGGGGTGTTTTCAGTTCCATCTGTGGATGTTTTCCAGTTCCTGGCTGTTTTTTTGTGGAATGCCCTGATGGGTGGCTTTGTGCCACAACAACTTGTCCCCATGCCACGAGTCACCACGAGTGACTGTGAGAGCCAAGTGATGCTGGGAGTTGCTTGGCAGCTTCTGGCTTTTTTCTGAAATGGTCAAATGTGGTATCTTAGCAACAAAGGGAATTTTTTTTCTCATTTTTTTTAGATGAGATTTGTTTGGATTTTTTTTTAACAGCTTCAGTGCTGAGTGTTGCTCCTGCCCAGGCAGAGTGAGGGTACACAGAGTGTCACCTTCACTTGACTCCTTCACCATTGCAGACCTGGGAGGTTGGAGCAGCTGAGACATTGAGGGGACACTCCTCCAAAGCCACCACTTTTCTGAGGGGCTTTGAAGTCCTTGAGATACATGGGTTGCATAGGATCCCTGGGGCACATGGGGTCCTTGCGGTTCCTGGAGTTGTAAAGCTTGTGGGAAAGGAGAACTTTGCAAATCTGATGTCAACTGGTTGGATGTGAATGAAAGCAAAGCCCTTATCCCAAAGCAGACCTGTCCCCATGGGTCACATCAGCTGCTTTGGTGGTCACTGGTGTCCACCATCTTGGTGCTCATGGGTCATTTGGTACAACGGGGACATCTGGGAGCTGGAGGTCTGCTGTGGGTTGTTCTAGGGGTCACCCAGCTGGGATGGGGGGGACACAGGGCTCCCAGGGGGGGCTCTGGGTCTGACTTTCCACCCTACTGATGGGCTTCTCTGGGCACTTTCCCCCACAGGGTGCAGGTGGAGTTCTATGTGAATGAAAACACCTTCAAGGAGAGGCTGAAGCTCTTCTTCATCAAAAACCAACGATCCAGTGAGTCCTCCAGAGGGTTTGGAGAAATCAAACCCTGCCCAAGCTCCATCCTCTTGGGATGAGAGGCCATTGCCATCTGCTGGTGGCTTTTTTCCTCATATGTCCTCATCTCTGGCTGTCCAGCTCAGGCTCTGCTTGTTGGCTTTTCTGTTGGGGGATGTGGCTACATGGGGAGGAGGAGATGCTTCCCACCACTAGTGCTTATTGGGGACAAACACAGCACAGTGGGACAAACTGGGGAGCAGAAAGAGCAAAGGGAGCTGCTCTTGGGAGTGG
>VZTY01007794.1:0-36460 GCA_013400935.1 Turnix velox
CAATCTTCATTCTCTCCGCGAAGAAGACCGGAGGCCTTTACCCGGAGGTCAGGCCGCCGGCCGGGCCGGCTTCAGGCGGGCTCACTGGGCGCTGTGACCAAGACGCCAAGCCAGACGGACCCAGAGCTGTGAGCTGCGGCGGGGCTGAAAGCCGAAGCTTGAGCGCCACCCGCTGCCGATTCTGCGGAGAAGCAGGAAGCAGGCCGCCGCCTGCCCCCGCCCCAAGGAGCGCCTCAGCACTTCCCTCTCCGGCCGCCTCACGGCGCCTGCGCCTTCTCTCTCCCGTCGTCCCCGGCGCTGCAGAAGCGGAGTGAAAATGGCGCTGCACGTTCCCAAGGCCCCGGGCTTCGCCCAGATGCTCAAAGAAGGGGCGAAGGTGAGAGTCCCGCGGGACGGGTTGGGAAACAACCCCTCCGCCACGACCGCGAGGGTGCTGAAAGCCGGGTGATTCTCTCCGCCTTCGGTCCCCTCCGTGGCCGTGGCGGAGGGGGCGGGGATCTACCGGGCGGCGTCTGGCGCACGCGGCCTTCTAGAAAGCTCGACCGTGGCCGCCGGTCCCGTTTCTCCGTCTAAGCTTCTTGTCGCTTCAGGGCGAGTAACCATCGCTCAGCGGAGTGGCAGCAGGCTCTGCCCGGCCCGGCCCGGCCCGGCGTGGCCGGCGGCAGTAGTGGGTGCCGAGCTTTTGTGGCGGGCTCTGGCCTTGGCTGTGAGAAAGGGTGGCCGGAGGGCGTGAGGTGCGGAGAGCTGCTTTGGGCGGTGATCAGCAAAATTACACTGGGCTTTATGGATTTAGCTGTTCAGACGTTGCGCCCCCAACCCCCTTTGTGTGCCCCTGCCCTTTAGAACAGTGCCTTTGCCGCTTCTGCAGAGTAACGTAATGTTTTTCATGCGTTCTCTCTCCTTAAATCGCTTTTCGTCACGTTTAAAGTTAACATGGTAGAGATTCTGAAGGCAAACGAGCACAGAGCTGCAAGAGCTTTCTTTGAACAACCAGAAAGCAGACAGGGTTTGTTCTGTTTTACCATTGTTATTATTATAGAGCAATATAAAATATTTTAAAAGCTGTTTAATAGAGTGGAAAGTGAAGGTGGCAACTCTGAAAGCCCTCTTTTTTTCTTTTCATAATCTTCCTTGGATGCAGAGAATGGAGGACCTGAGGAGAGCAGGGAGATTGTCTAGGTGCTTCTGTAATAAAGAATTCAAGGCCAGAATAGCGGGAGCTGTCTTTTACAGAACAAGGAGGCAGCTGGCATTGGCGTTGTGAGGTGTAAAGATGTTTTATTTTGTATTTGAGAGTACTTTTATCTTGTGAAACCACATCATGCGTTTTACTATGCTCTTTCTGGGAATCACTCATTCTCTTAAGGCTTCATTTTGAAGTCTCACAGTGACTGGCTTCTCAAAAGACAAATATTTTATGAATTGTACTACTTCAGAGTTTTCAAACTGCATATTCTTTAACTTAGAATTGAGTCTTTGAGTAAGATTTAGTTTCTGTTTAAACTTGAAGTGAAATGCCTCATCCATATTAATTCTGAATTTCCATGTTTTCAGTAATCATTATTGCTTTCATGAGAAATTATTAGCTTTTCCCTTTCATTTAGTTAGAAAGTCTAATTCTGAGTAGAACGTTTTGCTTTTTAGCATTATTCAGGACTAGAAGAAGCTGTCTATAGGAACATCCAGGCATGCAAAGAACTTGCTCAAACCACCCGTACAGCTTATGGACCAAATGGTAAGTGAATCCATATTTACAGTGAAGTGTGATTCAATCCCCACTTGACAAAGAAGCAATTGTTTGTTTTTTGAGGAAATGGATTTGGCTTGTTTTAGTTCTCTGAAATATAGTCTTTGTGACTGTACAGATCAGACTATATTTCATTAACCTTTAGGTTATGACCAGTGTAATTACCTGTTTTGGAACTGGCTCTGATGTTCTCTTCACTGTCTTAACTGTTGCTATACTTGAAATTTATGAAACAGTACAGGTGGACAAAATGATGGATGTGGATGTCTAATGGATTTCCCCTTCCTCCCCCCACCTTAGGAATGAACAAAATGGTTATCAATCACCTGGAGAAGCTTTTTGTTACAAATGATGCTGCTACTATATTGAGGCAGCTAGAGGTAAGTTTTATTTCTTCAGAGGGCGTCAGTTTTGAATTGATGTTTCTGTTTGTGAGCTGCTGCAGTTCTGAATGTTAGAGAAATATGTGTTACCCTCTCAGATGACTTATATGTATTTTGCAAATAATTTACATTTTTCTCTGAATTTGAGTAAAAATGAGCTATATCCACAGTGGGAATAAAACTTTTGTAAAGTAGCATTAGGTACTTGCAGCAGATGCTCAATAATTGCCTGTTTTTTCTTCAAAACTGAAGTGTAAATTTAGAAGAAGGTATATCTAGGCAATACAGTGTTTAAGAAAGTCTGAATGAAATAGCAGTTGTGTTCATCTCTCAGTGTTGCCATATTCTTTTCTCTGCTTAGAATATGTAAATTGGTTTTAAGAAACTTAGCATATAGTATCATTCTTTTGTGAATACAGTAAAATTGGGGAAAATTAACCCCTTACAACTTTTAATCTTGCTGTCATTTGTATGACAGCATAGATAACATTTTACAGAATGGCTTAGTTACTGACAAGAACGGTATTGGTATTAAGCATTCTGAATGTATTGTGGTTTGTCATAAGCGGAATAACTATGGAAGTCTTAAAAGTGTTAAAAAAAATCTGTAGGTTAGGTACTTAACCTAATGAGTCTTGCATCTTATTTTCTGGCTATATTGACAGGTGCTCTGATTATATTTGACAATACAGCCTTTCTTTGGGAGGAAGGGAAAGCAATGCAGTCTTAAACAGAAAAATCACTAGAATTAAATTTGGATTTAGACATGTCCTTTGAATATTACATGTAGGAGTTCAGCTTACAGATCTAAACTTTTGGCTGCTTTCTCCTTGCAAAGCTTAATTTTGAGGCCACTTCATTCTGTAAAAAGAGCGCAGTACCAACGTTAACTCACATAGTAGTAGAAATGTTCAGTAGTCTTGATTTTTTTTTTTTTGTTTTGGGGTTGTGTTGGTTTTTTTTTCATATGTATTTATACTTTGGCTTATTAGGGGAGCAAGCCTATTAAGATAACTTGTGTTGCTTTGTTTGTCTTGCACATTCTTAGTATCTTTAGATACAATTTGAAGTACGTGACCTTATACTCAATGCACAGACAAACCTGGAGCGCTAGTCTAGGTAGCTTGTAAAGTAACTAAAATATGTCACTTCTTGTAAAGGTCCAGCATCCTGCTGCAAAAATGCTTGTGATGGCTTCCCACATGCAAGAGCAAGAAGTTGGAGATGGAACAAACTTTGTCCTTGTTTTTGCTGGAGTTCTTCTGGAGTTAGCAGAAGACCTTTTGAGGATGGGATTATCAGTCTCAGAGGCAAGTTGTGTTGTTATTACAATTCACATGACTTGAATACAGGTTGTTACTGGTCAGTATTCTTGGGTTATAATATTGCTAATTGCTTCCTTACAAACTAATTTTTAGACATGTGTGAAGAACAGTATTGTGTTTTGTTGATAGTGATGTGGTGTAGTAAATACTTATTGTTTGCTTACAGGTGATTGAAGGATATGAAAAAGCTTGCAAGAAAGCTCTAGAAATTCTTCCAGATTTGGTATGCTGTTCTGCAAAGAACCTTCGAGATATTGAAGAAGTGGCATCTTTGTTGCACACATCAGTGATGAGCAAACAATATGGCAATGAGCAATTTTTGGCAAAGCTTATCGCTCAGGCCTGTGGTAAGTGGACAACAGATTTGTGTCTCTCAAAAAACTGAGTAAGTTTGTGATCATTAATCATGTCTTCATGTAAGACAGAAGGTGGAGTAACTTTATCAAATTCCAATGAAGGGTAAGGTTTAGCTTCTGAAATTAGTATAACCTTTCTCATGTTCAACTCTTCATTGGCATCATGGCTCAGAAAAGATCTGTGTTTCCTGGTAAACATTTGTACAAATAGCTTTCTAGTCTTTTTAAGGCAGAAACCAATCTTCCTCTTTCTTTATTATTATGAGTATGTATTATGCTTCAGGTATGTTGTTACTAGTCTCAGTCACAGTGCATTGGAAGCAAGACTGTATAGTATTGAGTTGTTACTTTCTCTCTTTAGACTTAAATGTTTAGTTTTTTCTCTAAATATCCCGAGTCAGATTCCCCTCTTGAATGTACTTATGTAAATGAATTTTCAGACTTTAACTGAGCGGCCTGAATAGATGCTGCCTTCTATTTAATTGTGAAAATTAAATTTGTCTCAATGCAGGTTATTAGCCTTTCATTAAGACAAGCCTGTCAAAATACTGCATTTTACTACTTCAGAAAAACTGCAGGCATTATATACACTATTGTAGTTCTGCTTTGTTCATTAAGCAACACAGATTTTTATATTTTTGTTTCTGAACAGTTTCCATACTTCCCGATTCTGGTCATTTCAACGTTGATAATATCAGAGTGTGCAAAATTGTGGTAAGTTGGAAGTGGCTGTAGCCTTATAGTATTATTAAATGGTTCAAATGAATTTTTCAATGTTGATTGGAAATACTTTATCTAGTCTCATCTAGTGTTGTAGTGTGCATGATAAGCTATGGAAATTGGTCTTTAAATTTCTTGTTTAGTGCTAAGAAGCAGCTTTCAGAATCAATATTGAATGCTTACACTGAATCAGATTAACTTAATTGTGTACAAGGATGTTGATGGTATCTTTGCTGTAGAAGCAGTCACGAGATTAGGCTAGGATGCAGGCTGGGGGAAATGTAGCTATCTAATCTTGCATTCTTTCTGTCAGTGAGACTTTGAGCCTCAATGTTGTATGTAGGATTGGAACAAGCTTGTATCTTCCATACACTTTTTCCTGTGTTCTTTCCTTGCTAATAAACAAAAGCAAGTTGAGCACAGAAGGTGAATATATAGGCCTTAAGCTGGACCACCAGCCAATCTTAAAATGGGAACCTGTAAGACAATGTTTAATGTTGCAACATCAGCTTAAATCTTATTTCTGTGTGTTGCAGTGAAAATTTAGTTTGCTGCACCCCTATCAACATAAGGACCACTTTCATACAGCTTTGTGACAACAAATGATCAATAATATGACATGCTTCTCTTCCTTCTCTCTCCTTTCAGGGTGCTGGTATCTCTGCTTCCTCAGTACTGCATGGAATGGTTTTTAAAAAAGAAACTGAAGGAGATGTTACTTCTGTCAAAGATGCAAAAATAGCTGTGTATTCCTGCCCTTTTGATGGTATGGTAACTGAAACTAAGGTATGCAGAAGCTGAAAATAAGTCAGTTATCTCTTTAGGCTGATGTGCTCTTATTTTTAGACTTAACTATAATTATTCTTGACACTTGGTGATTAAGATATTTTTGTTAATATTGATTCGTTAACTTAAAAAAGTTAATGCAAAATGTCTGAACCTAATTTTGTTTTACTGTTTTTTTTGGCAATGGGGGGGTCACTTTTGATTTTCTTGGGTTACTTGAGATGGGTTTGGGTTATTGAGAACGTTATAATATCAAGGTTGTCTAGAAATACCAGAATTGCCCCTTTTTTGATCTGTTTTACCCCACTGCCACAAAATTGTGGGAGTAGTAGAAAATAGGGCGAGTTGATGTTTATGTGGAAGTCAAGAGACAAAATGGTTTGTCAGAAACATTTAGGCCTGTATTTAATGCTGAATTGCTAACAGTGAATGTGTCTTTACTAGGGCACTGTACTTATAAAGAATGCTGAAGAGTTGATGAATTTCAGCAAGGGAGAAGAAAATCTCATGGATATGCAAGTCAAAGCTATTGCTGATAGTGGTGCAAATGTTGTCGTAACAGGTGGCAAAGTGGCAGACATGGCACTTCATTATGCCAACAAATACAACCTAATGTTGGTCAGGTAAGTACTAGAAAAGTATAAAAACACTTGTTCTACTAGATTTAGGAAGTGTAGTTTCCATAATGCCTTCTTGCCTTTCAGATGACTTAGAAGCAAAATATTGCAAACTTGTTTTCTAGTGAATGGAAATGGGGCGTTTCATAGCTTCTATTTCTTGGTAGCAGTACAGCAGCTAATCAGGGAGTAACTTGTGATTATCGTACTGTTGGCTCTGGTTTAGGAACATAAAAATCTTAAAATTCTTAAAAAATAGTCTTTACATGGAATTTCCGGTAATAAGTGGATCTTACAACTTGATGCAGTAAATTTTGATATATGTCATTAGTTTAGAAAATGCTGACAAGAGAATACTTCCTTGTGTGTGTTAATGTTTGCTCTGGAAACTTGTCACTAGAAAGACTGTTTCTGTTTTTAAAGGTTGAATTCTAAGTGGGATCTGAGAAGACTGTGTAAAACCGTTGGTGCAACAGCCCTGCCCAGACTGGTAAGGCTTTTTAAAATGAGGAGCAGTGGGGAGAGCACTGATGATCAAGTTCAACTTCAACTCTTGTTTTTCTTACCAGACTCCCCCTACTCTGGAAGAAATGGGTCACTGCGATAGTGTGTATTTATCAGAGGTTGGAGATACCCAAGTTGTTGTGTTTAAGCATGGTATGTATATTCTGTGCAACTCCTAACACCATTGTTCTAGAAGTATGATATTCATGTGTGTTTTATGTCTAAGAAACTTAAGTAATGCACATGTCTCTCTGAACAGAGAAGGAGGATGGTGCCATCTCTACTATACTCATTCGTGGATCTACAGACAATCTGATGGATGACATAGAAAGAGCAGTGGATGACGGTGTAAATACTTTCAAAGTACTCACAAGGGTAAGTAACTAGAACACCTCAGTCTGAAGCAAGACGTGTGCTTGCTTTGTGCTCATTAGCTACAAAACCTGCAGTGGATACATTATCAGTGTGGGGGCCCTCTTGAGATGTGGAGAAGGCTGTGTAGTATTGAAATGTTGAGGGCTGTGTAGAGAAGATTGATGCTGACATCCTTAGGATGTACATAAAAGATGGCGTTCAGCATGTATTGTATTTAGTTTCACAGAAGTGAGTGAGTTCTTGAAGGTAGATGAGTTTTTGCACAAATATAATAGTAGTAAGTTCGTTTTTGACAGTTTTCCCTGAAAATCTAGGGATGCTTTTGCTTGTTGCTGGGGATCAAGAGGAACTGAATGGTTGCAGACTAAACTTCTAGTTCAATGGAGATAAGGAATATTCCTTAGTGTACTACTGATGTGCTTTTGTAGATGTAAGAGCATGGTTCTTCAGACTTTTATGAACAGCTTTTGTGGACTTGAAAATTGGTTTTGTTACTTAATACAAAAGGAAAAGTTTGTGTATTTACTTGGAAGGTGGCATGCAAAAGATAATAAGCTTTTGTTTGATAATGCCCTGTGCATACCAAGACATGCACATTCATTTTGAGTATAGAAACGGACTCTGCTTTTATGACTGTCTCTAGGAGCAGACCTAATAAATGATATATGGTGATCACTTTTCTGTTTAAAGACTGTGAGTTCTCAAGGAAATGTTGATTTGCTGAAGGATATGCAAAAAAAATCCCCAACACCTTGTGATATATCTTGACATACCAAACTTAATGTACTATACATTGTTTTCCTATTGCATGTTTCCCAGCAAGTCAGTGGAAAAGATGAGAAAGTCTAGGAATTCTATTATTAGCCAAGAGTGGAAATTACCTATTTTTAAAAAAGTTTGCATGAAAAAACCCACACTGACAAAATCAAGACACCAGATCCACTATCCACTTTATTATTATTTTTTTTTTGTAATAAGCAAAACTTGGAAAGAATAGATTTGGTATCTTGTAATTCTTGATATGTGTGTGTGACATAAAGATCTGTCATGTTCATGGTAGACTGTATAAATTCTAAAAATTTAAAGTTAATATGGTGTTTTACTTAAAACTTTGTGATTTGGGATGGTGTGTTCACAGGATAAGCGCCTTGTTCCTGGAGGTGGTGCAACAGAGATTGAATTAGCCAAGCAGATCACATCCTATGGAGAGGTACAGCAAATGGGCTTATGCTTGTATATATATTTACTTCATTTATGTGACTTAAACCCTAACATTTTATGCCAAAATATCTATGTATATTAGTGCATGTAAATCACTAAAAATATGTGTGGGGGGAAATGACTCCCTGTCTTAGTGTCTTGAAAATGCTGACAGGGTTTTCAACTTCACTTTAGACTTGTCCTGGGCTCGACCAGTATGCCATCAAGAAGTTTGCTGAGGCATTTGAAGCCATTCCTCGAGCACTGGCAGAAAATTCTGGAGTAAAGGCTAATGAGGTCATCTCTAAACTTTATGCTGTGCATCAGGAAGGGAACAAAAATGTTGGGTTTGACATTGAGGTAAGTAGTGTCTCATGTTATTGCTCTGCAGTATGTTTAAAAATATTTCCATCAGTATGAAGGGTTTATAGATAAATTGAAATCACTGAAGCACAGCCAAGAAGAATATCTTAAAGGTGTAGTACAGAAGCAAGTAGTTTTTTTCATCAGCAAGCAGTTAAATTCATTGTAGCACAGTAGTCTCGTTTGTTTAGAGGAGTTAACTGAGCTAAGTGACGGATAATAAATGTATAGTAATTACTTTAGGTGTCTTCCTGCTAATGGATTAGGAAGGAATGTTTTCTGAAGAGAGACTATGAGATCAGAAAAATGATAACTTGTTCTAAATCTGGCACCTAGGTAGAAGCCTGAGAAAGTTTTTAATAACATCTTTTCCCTTCTGTCTGGTAGGCTGAAAGTGCTGCTGTGAAGGATATGTTGGAAGCTGGTGTATTGGACACATACCTTGGAAAATCCTGGGGTATCAAGCTAGCTACAAATGCAGCAGTAACTGTGCTGAGGGTAGATCAGGTAAGCTGATGCATCGGTTAGCTGGTGAACTGAAACCTTTAACTCGGTGTGCAAAATACGTGAATCTTCTGGCAAGGCACAAAAGTATAATACTTGAAAATGTGGTTATTGCTGAAAGCCAGGAGGTAGTTTGTTCAAAAACTTGGGAATATTGTAATGTTGCTTCTTCTGTAGGAGCACTATTAATGCTGCTTTTTTTTTTATACATGAAAATCTAGTTTCTTGGGAAAACGGAGGCTATAACCATAATGATAAAAGTCTTAACTTACTCTGTCTAATGGAACTTCAGCAAATACATATTTGCATGTAAAATTTCTGTAGATTATTATGGCAAAAACAGCAGGCGGTCCAAAAGTCCCTAAGCAACAAGGACATTGGGATAAGGATGACTGGAAGGATGAGCCTGAAAAATAGTGTGCAGTAAGCTTTGTTTCTCTAGCTGGGAGGTACTTGTGTGTGAGTTTGTGCATGAGCATATTGACAAACACCTGGCAGATGGAAAACTTACTTCAAGACGAGTAACACCGCTGTCTTAACCTGTGCTGATTGTTACAGTTTGTATTTGGATTTCACTCCTGAAATGAAATTTTCATTGAAGGGAATGGCAAGTGCAGTTGTCACTTTAGCTAAATAGTGGAAAATGAGCATTTAACATGGTAGTAGTGGATTTTCTGTCTTCAAAGTGTGATGTTTAGAGTTGGTAATTCAGAATAATAGTTCTGATAATTCAGCTTTTTATAGCGTGCATCCTGTAAACAAGTCACTCATTAGTTAAGCAAAGCACTCACTTGCTGCAAACTAACCAGTGCCTTAATTTGCATGCAAAAAAGAAATGGAAGCCCTCTTTTTGTGTATCAGGGTTTGGTTTCGGTCATTTTCAAGAGAAAAAAAAATTACTAATTTGTAAATATCTCTGTTAAGTCAGTCAATATTATTACGTTTGTTAAGTTCAGAGTAGGGATCCTGCATGAATTATAGTGGATGTGGGCAGTCAGCATCTTAGGGGTGCAAAAGTGGAATCGGAGTGTGACTAATCACTTCTTTTTCTCCTTCTCTGTTACCTTCAAGATCATTATGGCAAAACCAGCTGGTGGCCCTACCCCTCCATCAGGAAAGAAAGACTGGGATGAAGACCAAAATGATTGAACAGTTAATTATGTCACATAAGAAGTAAAGTTAGTGTTGAGTTTTTTTATATTCCAATTGGAGCCTGTCAATGAACTTTTTGCTGTTGCCTTTAAGTTATGAATGGTGATGTCCAATGGAGTGCAGAACTTGAAACACCTCAATAAACATACTGTGTCACAATGCTAACTGTCATTTTATTTGGACCTTGGGCCTGACTGTGTGAAGGGTTTTGGGCTGGCTGCCACCTGCCACTTCCTCACCTGGTGCAAAATGTGTAGGAAAAGTTCAGGGCCTGAGATAAAGATGGGGAAAATCACTTACCCAGTAGTGTTTCAGAAACAGCTTGAGTCAAAGGGTGAAGAACAAGAGCTAAAACACCTTCCTGATCCCCTCCCCTTCTTTCCAGGCTCACCTGGGCTCCTTCATTCACAACCTCTCTACTTCTAGTGTAGGAAATGGAGGCTGTGATCAGTCCCTAACAGCTCCTCTCTGCTGCCCCTGCCTATGCACACCACACTCTGTCCCCTCCCCTTCCACCCTTTCCTGGCGGCAGGGGGCCTCTGCTGTACTTTACAGTTCCTTGGTCCTCTATGGGCTGTAGTTGCTGGCAGGAAAACCTGCCCCAGGCTGGAGCTGCCTCCAAGGCCTATATCCATCTGCTTTGGCCTGGTTTCCTCCATGATCTGCAGGCACCCTGCAGGACACTACTCCAGGACAGTCCTGCAAGGGATCTGTGCTTGGGAGGCTGGAGTTTTTCTTCCTCTCTCCTCATTGCTCACAGGCCTGATGCTTGGTCACCCTTTCCTGGGTAGTGTTTTTAGCTTTAACACAGGTTCCCTCAAGGTGCCACCATCACAGAGACTGACCTTGAGCTTGCTGCAAGGTGCTACAAACTTCAGGAAAGCATTAACTCTAGTCATTGCAGCTCTTTGTGCTTTTAATTGTGCTTTTTTGAGTATAAAAAGCCGAAGGAGTACTGAAATAATTAAGCATGGTAGCAGTTCTATGAGGCCATGCCTATGTTCATTTTTGTTACATGCATCTTTCATCCGCACCCTTTAAGAGTCCCCATCATCTCAAAATGGCAACTGGACAGCAGTGAACCACATCTCAGTCTAATGGCCTTAAAAATAAGCACTGAGCAGCACTAGCAAGCATGATAGAGAGTACTGGAATCTTTCAGCTGAAGTCCCCTGTTAAGATTCTTCTTGGAAAGTAAACCGCTTGTGTCTCTCAGAGTAGCTTGAAAGAACTGCACTTGAAATTCAAGCCAGTTCAATACTTAATTCTTTTATTACTCTTGCCAGTGCTGCCCTGTTTCACAGCCAGAAGGGAGTGGAAGGCTAAATCAAGTCTGGAACTATGTTATGCCTAAATAAGGCTGCCACGCAAGAGCTACCCTGATTCTTGCTTTATAGCCAGTTGCTGGTGTGGCTGAAAAATAAACTCAGCAAGTTTTCAGAATGATTGGCATACTGACATAGTCAGCTGCCCAAGTGGCTGTAAGAACGAGAATACGTAACTGCCCATTTTCTTGGTAAGGTTGCTGTGAAAAATGCCCTGAATGTAAGCAGCTGCTGCTCTAACATGGAGGGGCCAAGATTTTATTTACATGCAATCTAGTGTAAAGCCTTGCCTATTCCTGTACAGCATAAAAGCCTTAGACTCACTTAAAACTCATTGAAACCTGACATCCAGAAAGATCTCTTTCAATAGTAGATTTAGGGCTCAATAGAGCCTTCTCTCAGCCTGGAGAAGAGAAGGCTCAGGGGGGACCTTATAGTAACTTATCAGTATCTGAGGGGGTCCTACAGAAAGGCAGGGGAAGGACTTTTTAATAAGACATCTGATGGGAGGACCAGAAACAAGAGGTGTAAATTGGAAGGGGGAAGATTTAGACTTGACATATGAAAGAAATTATTTACAGTGAGGGTGGTGAAACACTGGAACAGGTTGCCCAGAGAGGTTGTGGATGCCCCCTCTCTGGAGGTGTTCAAGACCAGGCCAGACAAGGCACTGAGCAGCCTGATCTAGTGGGAGGTGTCCATGACTAAGGCAGGGGGGCTGGAACTCGATCTTTAAAGTCCCTTCCAACCCAAACTATTCTATGATTCTATGATTAAAAGGACCTTGCAGGACAAAAATGAGAGACCTGAGCTCTCAGGTTTGCCAAACTACTGTAAGGTTCCCATGGAAAAGAATTTAGAGTTTGCAAACTGAGGGTTCCTTGATTGGTCATAAAAAAACAGTGGAAAGCAAGGTGATGCAGGATTTCTCTCTGAGATGTGGAGGAAGAAAAAGCGTCTTGTGCTTGGAACCCAGTCCTAAAATACACATGGAACAGATGATAGCTGAGATAACTATAGTTCAAAATTATGGCTGTTCCTTTAAAGTGAAAGAGTTGCTAAGATGTATGCAGCACTTGCAGGAAACTCAAAGCAGTGGTTGCTTGTCTACACCAAAACAAATTACTCAACAGAAGATCAAAGCTGGGATTAAAAAAACCCCTCTTTCTTTATTCAAAAGTAGTGAAAACACTGGAAAAAGTATAAGTTAACCATTTGTCAGTGTGTCTAAGAAGTGTAAAAGTATCTTCCTGCAGTTGAATATAGTAGCTCCAACATTTAACAATGTGACTTGCAAGTTTCTGCCTTCTCTCTTAGCTCTCACAGGTGGCTGCAGATGCAAGGTGGCTTCTGAGGTGACTTAGAGCAGTCGCTCATAGAACAGAAGATAAGCTTGTGAGTTCAGCACTTTCGCTGCAGACACAGCTTGCACATGGCTATCACTGATGTGGAACCATTGCCCTTTTACTGGTTCATTTGCTACAGCTGAAAAAGAAGGATTTTTTGAGTAAAAGTTATGACATTGAAGGATTCAATCACCCCTGTTAATGTTATGCAGCAAGAAGTAATTTGTATGGTGCTTTTAATTATTTACCTTGAGGAAATTGTCCTCGAAGGACAAGATCAGAGAGGTGGTTGTTCATACTTCTCATTTTAGCATAAGCAGTGTAGTGCCCAGATCTCATTGTTCCACTATGTTCAACAACTCCATAGAGAGAGTACAGTACTTTTGTACTCCCCTCAGCCACATTCTGCAACAGCAAAAATATAAGTATGTCTGTCAGGCAGTGCATTTTAGAAAAGTTTTTTAAAAATGTAGAATACCTTCACTTTGATTTGTTTGATCATGAAAGGAAATCTGATCATTACAGATTCATGCAGGCATCACAGCTATGCTCAGTGGAAGTACACTGATTCAAGATCAAGTTACACCTTCTTGTAAGTCATTCAGTATTATCACATAAAAGAACCGAAGCTTGACATACAATCAGCAAGAATTCTATCAAGTGGCTTAATCACAAAAGCATATTATAACATGAAAAAGGAGAATCTGATTGTTTTCCCACTTACTTTGCACTTAACTGTACAGAAAGGGGCCAAGTCTATTACTTCTGGAAACTTGATGTGCCTGTTAACCTTCCTTAGATTAAATCCAGCCTTAAACAGACAAAGTAGAGAAGAAATCCAAAATGTTAAAAGATAACTTATTAAAACCATGCTTAGTTACAAAATGTTTCATGTTAAAGTTTCAACAATACAAAGTTAGGAAAAAGCAACCTGGTTTTGGTGGTTTTTTTTTCCCCCCTCCTATACCTAAAGATTTCCAGCGTTGCCTCCTTGCTCTACCCTCACTGCACTGGAGTACAAGACAACTCCTCAGCTCAAACTTAACAGTAGCAAAAGTGGAAAAAGAATCAGCTCTAATACAGTAACTGAACTAAGAAGGCATATCTTGTTTTTCAGATACTACAGTATGTCCATGCATCTAATTTAATAGGTAAAATAGAGGTAACTTCTACTCTCATCTTATTCAGATATTTAATCTTCCAGCACTAAACTAGAAAGACACTGCTTAATAGAGTAAGCAATAACAATAGTGAGGGAATATATTACGAAAGATCACAAAATAGTGTTCTCCAGGCAACTAATGGAATATTCTTCTAAGAAAACATACTCCAGTGCCTCAACAACCACAAAAACAACACTCCACACACAGATTATTATCTGATTATATATAAATACACACTTAAGCAGTATCAGCCTGCTACTTACCTGTTGAAACCTCTTTAAGTGCAGAGTTAAAACCGGAGGAGCAAGAGAAATTAGCATCTGCTTTTTGGCATTATTATAAATGTACTTTTCACCTGCAGAAAATACACCGATGATTAAACAAACATTAAAGCAAGAATTCATTTATTTTCCCTATTTAGACTGTTACAATTTTATCTACTATAACAATTGAGAAATGGAAAATACCCTTCTAACACAATCAAGAGTACAAGAGCTGTCATCGTGGAGATCCCTTGTTGCAAAAGTAACCCCTCACACCCTTTTTTCTGAGCAGGGCAAGCTCTTGACTTGTTCTCTACAACTCTCACCATCAGTAAATTGCAAGAGGCTTTAATTGGCCTTTTGAGCAGACACCAACATGGTTTCCGCCTGTCACAGAAGAATTTTCAGTTTTGAGGGGTGAACACAGAAAGCACCTGCTATAGATACCTACATTCATCCAATACTAATTTTTAGATCAAAAAGCTCATTTCTTTACCCCAAACCCACTCCTCCGCTCACAGAACAGTCTTACAGAACATGGTATGGAAGCTTGTGAGCCTATTTTGCTCAACTAAGAACTTAAGTATTAATCTGTGTGAAAGAGGTTCTCACCAGTTACCCACTGAATCAGTTCAACGAATTCAAGACAAAGTTACATAAATAACACTAAGATCACTCCTCCTCCCTCCCCTGCCGCCTTCCTTCCCATGCAACCAGCAGAAGATAAATGTGTCATACTTTTAATGTTCTTCTTTGGTCCATAATGTCTTTCTGTACATACATCACAGAGTAGTTTATTGCTCTCAGTAAGTTTTTCATTACGGGTAAATTGGTACAAACATTGACAGATTGAACCTTCTTCTGGGTTCAGATCCTCCCTGTCTCCAAGGGTACAAAATGCCATTTCTGGACCCTCAGTCAATACTTCACAGGTCTTGATTGGAACAGTTTGAAGGTCATCTAAGGTATTTGTATCAGATTCAGCACTGCCACCCAAATGCAGATTTGCAAAGTCAGTAGTGAGCTCCTCCTCATGTTCATTTTCATCATCCTCATCTTTCAAAGATAGGTTGTCAAGGCCATTGACAAGTGTTAAAGGAGAATCTAACCCTTCCATAGGGACATTCACAACAGACTCATTTGCTATACACTCTTGTTCTGGCTTTCTTGTATTTTCATTGTTGTTTCCCTCTATGCTCAGGTCTTTTTGAGTTAAGCACTGATCTTTGCAATCACTTGATGATTCCACTTCTTGCTTCATATCAGGAGTTTCAGAGTTATTTTCTGCTTCTGACTCTTCGTTATACTCTACATAATTTTCTGACAATTTAGTTGCACAGATATCTGTCAAGTGAAGTGTCCTTCCTTGAAGTTTCTGCTGGCGGCGCAGGCTCTGAAAATTAGAGTACAGGATGCATAAGAATACAAATGCCAGAGCATATTTATATGACACTCAGCTTTTCTTAATCAAAATTTCTGTAGCATGCCATAGACAAAAAGGACAGGAGGAGGGAGAGTAAACTATGATTTAATGATCAGAGGTGATACAACTAATGACACCCTTTAAATCTTACTGATCCTTTTGAATGTTGGTGCTCCAAAATCTTGTCAATACTCTTGCAATTAATAAGTCCAGAACAACTGTCTGATAAAAAGTAATGGTACTTCGGACAGGCAACATAAATTCCAGACTCCTCTGGACATAAGCTTATTCTTAGCATAGCAATTCTTAATAGAACATGTAACTTCTTAATAGCAAAGACATAGATGTAGTTTGTCTTTACCACTGTGCATTTGAGTGAGGAGAAAAATCTAAGCTGTCTCGCTTCTTCATCTCAACTGAGGAAGCAAAAATAATTTGTTTTACCAGAAGCTCCAAACACTTCATTAATGTAAGTGAAATACTTGTCAAAACCAACCTTGGCTTGCTTCTTGGCCTGTTTCTTTGTTTTTTTCAGAAGGTGCTTACTTGTACCAGGGGGCTCATCTCTCTGCTTAAGGTAACAGTCATTGTTTCTATCCTCTTCATCTTCAGATTCCTTTTCTTTGTTTTTTTTAATGTTTTTCTCATTTGTAATTTTGCCTTTCTATAAAACAAAAATCCACAACATAGCCACAGAAGTAGAGATATTATTGCCCTGAGTAATAAAACTGTGTTCCAGACAAAATCACTGGGCTGTTATTTAATTTTTCAACTCAAGATATAACATTTGTATGTTACAGTTTTTTAAAATAACTCATTTATGCCACTCTAACTTTTACAAAAGGGGTGTCCCACTGAAGAGAGAGTCTCTGTTAAACAGCTACTTGAAGAATGAAACTGAAAAAATTTATCAAGGGCCAAATTCTGAACATGTAAAGGGGCAACAATACCTTTGCCTCTAATAGATATGTTATTAAATGCACTGAGAAGTAGCATTTTACACAAGTGAATACACATGCAATTGAACTGCCTGCCACAGAATTTTCTTGCTTCTGCTAAAACAAAATTTGTTCATTGCACAAGGCATACAATCCTTTTGGTCGAGGGGGTTTCATTTCAGTATGTGCTTACTAGTTTTTGTGTCAGAAATGCTATGTAACAATCTAAAATATTACATATACAGATTATGAATATGAAGCACTAAACAAATCAAATATTTTTAGATACTGATCAAATAAATTAATATTGATCAAATAAGCATTCAGATACTACCCAACCAATTATAAGAATCTTCATTCAACCTGAGTATTATGAGTATTCCTATACTCAGTGGAGAAAAATGAATTATAAAAGTATTAAAAAATTAAAATAAAACACTCAGGCAACCATTAGGCACCTATTCCTGCCATACAATTTAACTCAATGTCGTAACACTGCAGATGAATGGGGAAACATTGGTCTTTGGAACTCAGTCTTTTAAAATAGTGAGACAATATTTGATCATACTAGATTATTCCCTGAGCCAGTCTTTACTTTTGAAACATTAACTTACAAAGCAGCAAGATCACCAACAAACTATCAGTGATGTCCCAGAGATGATTTATGAAACACAGCTTACAGGAATCACTCTGATGAAAAACTTTCTGGGCAAATCTACAATTCTAAATTTTCAAAAGAGACTCAGAAAGATTCATAAATGCATTCCCTAGTGATTATACAATGAAGGCATCTAATCCCAAGCACATATAATTATCTTACCTGGACATCAAGTACAGGAAGTGACAAATCAAGGAAAGGCTCATGGACCAAGGATACCTTTAAATGAATATACAAAGATCCAGTTTATTTTTGTTTGGAAGTGGCTACCTTGCTGTCAATAAGCTAATCTGCACAACAAATGTAAAACATATCTAATCTATCATCACAAACAGCTATCAATAACCAAAATCTAGCAATCACTTTATTACAGAAATAAGGAAAGAAGAATATATGGAAAAAAAAGAAGCTTCTTTACAAATTTCAGTTTTCTATTAGCCTGGAACATAAGGATCCAGCACAGGGCCTATGAGGCTGATACATGTCATGACATTCCTGTAGCCCACTCACTAATACCCTTAATTACTTAATTCCCAGGATACATTGTCCCAATCATGCCCTCTTTCTTGACTATTCTCCTGGCAATTCCATGGTCATTCCAGCTAGGGAAAGATCTAATAATCTGAAGAAAAAAGAAAAGGGCCCTGACAGCATATTGCTGATAGCAGAACATTTCACCCACTCTATAATTTGTATCCCTGGAAGGTGCTAACCAGGAATCTTAAGAGTAAATTCTTCTGGCAGAAGCAGCTGCTGATCTCTTTTGCTGGAATTCTTTTGAAAGGGACTGAAAGATTAGTTTCACAACATCAGGAGAAAAAGATTCCAGCCTCACCATACTGCTGTTTGGAAAGCACAAAGCAAGTCAACTCTTCAAAGCATATTAATTAAAGCAAACCTCTCCCGTTTAATTTATTGCTACATCTAGTTACTTTGAGGTTCTGCTGTAGGTCACATAAAACTACACTCTAGGTTAGTTAAAGCAGATAGTTTACTTACAGTACCACATTCCTCACACATAATTGTACTGGTTAACTCTCCACCAAAGATTCGATCTACAAAACTCTGTATTCCCTTCTTCTTTTCATATTCTGAGAAATGAAAAGGTATAAATATTATCTATAATATCCTGACAACTTATCAAATAAAACAAAATAGAACACTGTATGCAAGATGCATGATGGAATGTCTTGCCCCTTAAAATTAACAGGGGCAAAAAAAAATGCAGAAGATAGTTTGACTAAACTAATACTTTTATCTCTTTCTCAACTCAAAAGTATTTCTCTGTTTTCTCAGAAGCACTAAATCCCAGTAAGAGTTTGTTTTCTCTCAGGTTTGTTTCTCTTAGGTTAACCGTCTTAAACTAAAAAACAAGCACCAACTTTTGTCTGTACAGGTGCCCTAAAAAGGCAGTTTCCTGAAGTTGTATTTTCAGTGCAGCACATAGTCCGAATTTAAACTTGCTCTTCATCTTCTAACCTGTGTTATGTTGAAAATTTTGAAAATTCTTCTGTTGGCTTCTTTTTTTTTTTTACATCTGTTAAATAACAATTTGTTAGGACTGAATAAACCATGTGCTAATACTGTAATTTCTTACATAACATTGAATGATTAAGCACTTAAGCACTACCTAAAAATATTTTGGCTACAGAATCAACTCTCTCACACTGTTAAAAAGGAAAGTACATCAAGTTCAAGAAGACACTTAAAGAGAATAACATTATTCAGCCTTCTAACCTCGATATACACACATTAGAGATAACATCAAGTCATATAATTAAACATGTATCTTTTAGTTAGTACTATTATTTTAGGTTTGTATACGTCAATAACACAGAAGATTTTAAATTATAGCAACATCAGTAACATCTATTTTACCTTTGATTTTCTTTTTAAGTTCTTCCTCATTTTGTTTGTTAGAGTCAGTCAGTGCCTTCAGTATTCCAACACTCACTTGCTGAAATTTTCAAAACACACAGAGCAAAGTTACCTGGACTAATTCATTGAAATACTTTATTTTACAAAATCCTTCATATGGAGGAAAAAGTTTAATCTTTACCAATTACAAAGACCAATAAAAGCAACACCAATGTTTGTACAGACACAAAATGGTTCCTGTGGATATAAAAATAACTAACTGAAAAAAAAAAGCTTGCAACTGTAATGTTACAACTAATATGTAGAAAAATCAGTCTAATAGTTAAGTAATTTCTGAAATTAAAACTATTAAAAACCATCACGTAACCTTATGCATTTCAGAAGTTTAGACAAAAGGACACTCTTCAGGGTGTCTACACATACTGCAAACTCACATTTTTTCCAAAACTTCTGTAGGAAATCGATTTCTGAAGGACAACAGACATATGTTCACAGAATCACAGACTATCAGGGATTGGAAGGGACCTCAAGAGATCATCTAGTCCAATCCCCCTGGTGGAGGAGAAACACCTAGACCAGGTCACACAGGACCTGTCAGGTTTTGAATGTCTCTAGAGAAGGCGACTCCATAACCTCTCTGGGCAAAAGAGTTATAAGAGTTGAATTACAAATGACAAACCAAACCTTTCTACTTGATTTTTTTAGAAGACCACAAAGAAGCAGTACACTGCTTTTCCAAAAGGCAGAAAATACCACTACCAAACCAATGTGTTTAATATGTTAGAGATAAAGGCCACGAAGTTAATTCTTGGAATAGTTCCACTAAATAAAAAACAGTTGTCCCTGTGTTTGCTCCTTCCCAACTCCACTGCTTAGAGACTACCTAGTTCTACAGCTCCTGCTAATCTGCTTCAAGGAAGAGCTATGGGCAGCACAAACCACTACAGGGGAGAAAGTCTTGTCTGGGCTATGAAGAAAGGTAGGCACAACTACGAAATGAGCACTCACTTGGATTTCTTCTGCTCTCATTCCATCAAGCAAGTAACGAAGCAATTCATGGCTGTCTTGTTGTTGATAACCTTTAAATCGTATTGCTCTGTTTAACAAAACAATTGTAAAGTATAAGTAAACTGAAAGGCAAATTAAAAATAATTCATACCAGACACAAAAGGATAAAGTCTCAAGCATGTATGTATATGAAAACAACAAGTGTAATATATCTTATTTTCTAAAAATATGAAGATAGCTAATCAGAATGTTTCCTTCATTTACTTCTATTAATTTCTATTATGCTGTCTAGCCTTCTCTTTCAAAGCTTGTTAAAGTACTATACAAATTTTACAGGCTGTGATGCGAGCTCAAGAAAAAAAAAAGGGAGAAAACACACCTTTTTAAACAATTAACTTTTTTTTTTTTAATACACACTATGTCACACAATTATACAGATACTCACTTTTTACAAACCTGAGTAAAAAGTTCCTTAGGAGTGACTACCCCTTTTTTTGCCTCTTGCATTTCTGTCAGGAACTGGTACATGGCTAATGTCAAAGGACCAGGCTGATCTAGTTTTATCAGCTGAGGTTCCTGTATTAAACAAAAGCAACAAAGTTGTTTTGCATTAATTTGGTAACAGATCCCACTGGAGTAAGTCTGTCCACTTGTCTTTATCTAAACACTTCACTTCTTGAAATACAAAAACTAAATTTCATAACAGCTAAACAAAACAAAACCAAAAAATAGTCAGCCTCTTGCTAGACAGTATCAAAATACTGAGCTAAGAATCACTAATTATTTATTGTTTAGTATAAAATCTGGATTTCTTTATTGAATAAGATACAATTTCTTCAAATGCTCAACCCTTCTGTCACACCCCAATTTCTAACTGTAATGACAGGAAGATTACTTAAGGCTGAAGACATTCTCTGGTTCCCCATTTTGCACTTAGACATGTGACAGCATAGCACAAATTATACATTTTCATCCTTTAAATAAATTAATCGTAAGTACTCCCTTGATGATAACTAAGAGTTTTTAATTGCTGCTCTTTCAACTTTAAATGGAAGACCTCTGCTGCTGACGTCAAAAGTGGCTCTACAGAAGTCAGCAGTGAAGTTCCTGCTGATTTTATATCTTAATTTTGTTAGTATTTAGTAGAAAGAGCTTCAAAATCCAGAGAAGGGTAAGCATTGCTCGTTTCATTAGCAGATTGGAAGGGTGAAGAGAAACACCATTGAGGTTGAAACATATATACCATGAATAACTCTGGTGACTCGATTTTAACTGTTGTGCCAGGCATTTTAGCTTCTTTAAGCAGCTCCCTCAGAACTGGAGTTTGTGATAAATTCTGTAGAGTATGAAAAACAGACATTTGTACCAACCAGATTAGGAGTAATTTATTTTTCCCAAACACAGAACTAGAGCAGTAATTACCACTCTGGAAATTCTAACACTGTGTGACTGTTACAGGTACATTCCATACAGATAATGGGACTTACAAGCATCCTCTCTATACTTTAGACTTTAGATTGCAGAAACAAAGCTTGTGCTATTCTACTTCTATACTGATCTTTCAACAATTTTCTAGTGTCTGCTTCTAAAACAAAGCACGCATATTTGCTTGGTTTAAAAGATGTTAAAAAAATAAAAATCATAGCTTACTAAAACCTGCAAGTACAGAACTTTTGTTCCAGTAAAAACTTCAGTATTAAGAGACAAAGAGCACAAGATCACATGCAAGCTTCAAGACACATGAAAGAGCAAGTTGATTCTACCCAAACATTTCTTAGCTGAGCAAGACACATAATATGGTCATGCTATCTGCTCATCTTGTTAACATTTACTTCTATTTTATTTCCCGTTGCCAAGAGAGACTTTTTGTTTCAGTAAACACCCACAGTCTTTGGATATTAATCTCTTACACTCTAAGAGATCAGCCAGGGTGATATGCCAGACTATTTTTTTTTTTACTGAACTATATATTTTATGCTTTATCTGCGCTGGCGAAAGATGCTGCCCCTCAAAGGCAGGGCAATTTGTTTTATCTTCTCTTAGAGCAAGACTGAACTTGCAGCTGCATTTCTTCATGGTTCTCCAGGCCTTCACACTGTTTTTAGAATGAAAACCTCATTCTTGGCAGACAAAAATCACATTCTAACTGTGGATTTACTGTGCATTGCTATTCAGAATTTTTCTTAAGAGTGGCAATAACTACCATACCTGCATCACTGCATTAAAGAAACATGTATTCCCCAAGTTACTAAGTCCTTTCACAGTCACTTCTGAATTCACACTTGAATGAGAATTCTCTTCTTTAAGTGAGACTTCTTTTTCTTGCTCATTTTTGCTGTCTTTTTCTACTTTTTTATTTTCAAATTCATTGTTCCCTTGTTGCTTTTCTACTGAAATAACAAAAACACATGCCATATATTAATCTAATAACAGGGAAGGGGCTAGGAAAATAGTTAAAGGAAGCAGCAATTGCAACCATTTAAAACTTCAACATATTGTAATTATCTCTGTAACTGTATAAACATAAAACCACTGACTCAGGTTCTTAAACTCCCTTTAACAAAAGTCAAAAATAACCAAATCAACTGAAAGAATAAAAATATCAAGAAACCCCTGAAATTTTATTTCAGATAAGCATAGAATTTAAACATGCCACTTGGCCCACAAGCCATTCATGCCAACAATCTTCTAAAACTGTACATGCATTATCTGAAATTTCATTCCATTTGCAAAATCACCAATGTTATGGCTTTATGCAACATTCAAAAAGATGGCACCTGAGATAACATCCCTTTTGACATGGCAATATTCCCTGAAATGAAATTAACGAAATGCACTGGCCTCACAATGTCACAGTATTCTCACATTCATTTCATGAGCCTAAACAGATGGAAGTGAAAGGTCTATATTCTTTAAGACTTGTTAAATATATTTTCCTCAAAATTACTCTGGTGCATAGCTAAAAATTTCATTGACCTGTTTAATAAAAACATCAGGGTAAGTTTCAGAACTGGTTTTGCCAGATTAGCAGTCTAGATGAAGTTTCTGATAAGCAGGGCTGTGAGACAAGATTCATCTAAAGTAATGCCAGCTTAGAGAATACAAGGAAAACAGACAACAGTTTTTGCAAATGGGCAAGAAATAGACAGATGGATAACAACAGATGGAAACACAAAAAGTTCACTTCACACCTGAGAAGGTTATGTTGGCAATCAATACAAAGTTCAAATACTAGACGTAGAGAAACCACGTTTCTGGGAAATATTAACCAAAAATCACTCAAAGGTTCTGGTCCCTAGGGGAAAAGCTCAGCTGCTTACTGGACAAAAATTCAGAGACAGCCACTTGGCATTGCTGGATGATTGTGATCTATTTCACAAAGGGATATAATTTCAACCAAGTGTAGTACAGTGCTGGATTTTTTCATAGCCATGACTTAATAGCTTTTATGCTGATACTCCAATTCTTCCAAGCTTTTTAGTGCCTTGCAAAAAATACTTTTGCTGTTGTGGAATATGGGGGTTAATGGATTAATTCCCTTTTCAACAGACCTATTTTGCTGGCAGACTGTTCTGAATGTTCTGCAGCTACCTTTACTAAAAGTTGACACCCAGCAGACAAATATTTTTGTATACACCTTCCATTAGGCAATGTGCTGGAGATTTAATCATTCCAACTGATGCAACCATAAACACCTACAAAACTACTTCTAAAAAAATCAAATCAAATCACCATGAAAAAAAAAATCCTTCAGTTCTTAAGATAGTTGGATGGATAAACACAGCACTTTTAGGTACTAAAAGTCAATTTCTTATTCAGAGCAACCATCACATTAAAAAAAAAAAGACACAGTAAAATTCTTTTTTTCTTTTCTGTTCCTATATTTTTGGTCTGCAAAAGTTTAAGGGATATTGAGTAAAATCTTCATCTAATTAAGTCCAAACACTATGATATTACTTACATTACCAGAATTTTGACAAAGAAATCAAAAAAATAGGGAAGAAATCAGTTGTTTGATTTACCACGAGGCACTTCAAAACTGAAATCTAATTTAGTGTACATTCTTAATATAGTCACCTGCATTTAAGGGGTTTGCTGATTTACTCTAAGTATACTCAAGTTTCTTACCTGCTCGTGATGAGTCAATAGAAACTTGTTTTCTAATATAATCCACAGTCTGACCCAATCGGGTTGAAGTATTATATGGAACTTCATTATCGCATGTGTAGCACCTGTCTCCATCCCAACAAAAGAAAAACAGTTAATTTTTTCTTTTTTTGTTGTCTAAAAAAAAACTTATTTACTTGTCTGATACACTTTGTTACAAGAATTATAACAAGCAAGGATTTATTTAAAGACTTAGGAATCAGAGAAAAGAGGTCCACCTACCCTGATCAAGAGCCTAAATTATAAAAAGCTATCTTTACTAAATAATTTCAGTGACCGGAGGTGGAAATTTAGAGATATAAAATAGACCTCTAAAGGATGTGCTTAGAAACCTAGTCTGCAAGAAAAAGAGAGAAAATTTCATCAAAATCAAGAAACTAAGATATTAGCCCGTCGAGGAAATCACCTATAAATATTACATCATAGAAAAATATTTTGAGTATTCTAGACAAGCAAGTATGTCATTATGCTTAAAGCTTGATGGAAGCAAATATGCATGCTCCATTAATGCTTTTATCTGCTCTTCTGATGCTGATACAAAGCTCTTAATGAGTAAAGAATTGTGTGGTAAGCCACTGAAGTGTTTTAAACAAAACTGTGAGAGAAGCTGCACTGACAAAGGCTCAGATAAAATTCTGCCACAACTAAAGGAGAACTGTATACACCGATTTCATAGATCTGCCCAATCAGGTCCTTCAAGACGTGGCAAAAGGTATTGGAAGAGAATGCAAACACTCCTGCCCTATGAATTATAGCCCTCAGGCACAAGTGCATTTAGCAGACTTCAGGATCACAGTAAGACCAATACTGGATTTGGATATTAAAAGCAACACAATTTTTCATTAAAGTGCTTCCCAAAATCTCTAGCATCCATGAAATTAGCCACAAGTTTCACATTTCTTTAAGTCTCACTGAACAAAACCAGCTTAATCTTTGGATCCCTAATTACGTATTTACTATCTATTTACTTTCACTCCTGAAATAACAAATAACAGTTACTTCAATGGGCAATTTTAAACATCAAAACTTTTCGTTCATCAAAAAATTTTATAGGGAGCCTTGTAAGAATCAAGAGATCAGAAAGAAGTTTTTTTAACAATGGCTGACCAGTGAGGGGCAACACTGAATAGATCCACCCAGTACTGAAAATACATAAAAAAGCACTTGCTGTAACCCTAGAAGAGCAGAACTTAATGAATTACTGGAATTCTCCTTGTTCTGTGTTCAAAACGATTTATTTTGACAATTCGCAGGTACTATTCAGCTCCAATTTCAACCACATGTGCACACACACAAAAGAGACATTTATTCATAGCATTAAGAAATTCTGATCTAAAAAGCCTTTTAGATCTTGCTTTTATATACTAAATCCACTGTGAAATGCAGTTCTTGATTGTAGGTTTGATTTATACTCAGTATAACAATCGCTGACTAATTTCTTGTAATAATTTGTACAACAAAGAAATTCTTGAAGGAAGCATAGTATCTTGCTTAGAAAACTCTCATTTGCAATTACTTTGATTTAAAAACTATGTAACTTTTAGAATATAGAAATTCTAAAATTATTATTTGAAAGGGCTTCATTTAAATGCACAAAAATAAGTTCACTAATTCGTTACTAATATACATAGTCAATATATACTGAGTTCCATAAAAATACTTATCATTGCATATAAAAGTGATTATTATGATCAAGTAGATAATTATATAAAATTGACATAATTACAAATAATTAGTCAGTAAAAAGGTTAGAAAGCAACATGTAAACCCTTGAGGTAAGGCACAGCACTTCTGTATGGCACAGTTAAGAAAATTAAAGTTCCCCCTTACACAGAAACATCCTATTTCTTTTCAGGATTTTCTTTTAAAGAGAATTCCTTTTACATGATGAAAAATCTACCATGGAGATAGAATTCACAAAGACAAATGCAGCAACATTTGGCAGTTCTACAGTTGTGCTTCTTCACATGTCATTAAGTAGTGATTTTATTTGCTTGAAAAATATTAAGCTTTAATTGTGCATCAGAAAGTAGCTCTTACCAAGGCTGAAAATTAAGAGCTGGAGCTATGTGATGACATACGTTTCTAGACATGAATATTCTGACCAAGAAAAAGAGTAAAATACAAAGTCAACAGCATTTACTACTTGGTCAATTTCAACTAAAATTAAGAAAATGTTCTAGTTACAATTTTTAAATGTAATATTAATTCATCAAATCTCGGTTAAAGACTATTAGTGAATTTTGTGTGTGGAAATGCTTTATAAATTTATAGAGATAAGTCCTACAAATCATAAAGAAAACAGAAATTATATCCCCCTCTGTTGCCCTCTAGCTAGCCATTTCTTGTTGCCTGACAAACTCACCATACACTCCAGTTGTCCAAGTTGAGAACCAAACAATGGGGAATTGATCTTGGTGTCATATAATGCTTTAAAGCATGCTGTTCTTGAGAATTTCTGTCACAACCCTATAATGTTGATAATCAAAAGTGTCACAAAATCCAGAGGACTATCAATGAAACATACATAAAGTCAGAGTATGAATAAAGTATTAAAATGAAAACTGATTACGTTAAACTAATTAGGACAAAAAAATGGGTCTCTATTTCAAAACATTTACTTCTGCAGAGACAGAAGTAACTTACTGGATGCAAAAAAATGTAGTTGCTTGGGCACTGAACATATAATTTACAAATTCCAGATTGAAAAGCTTGATGAACAAAGCAAAAACCAACCAAAAACCTCTTCAGCCTGCAGAGTGCTAAGTTAAATAAACTAATGTTAGCACAAGATCTTACTGTAAAAATCACAAATAAGGATCATTAACAGAAACTGTTACTTTCTTAGCAAAACGATCTGGAATCTTTAGGATAGTAAGTTCTCAAGATGGTTTTTTACCCGTAAGTCTGGTACATGTTTTAGTGCCATGCTTCTAAGCACTTTGTGTGCAATTCAGAGACGGTTTTTAATTATAATGAAGCATATCACATCATTTATGTTGCACCATCTTTAAAACTAAAAAAGGGAGAATACAAAAGTTTAATTAGAAGCTCTCTTGTTTCACAATATAATGAAAGATAATATAATGAATTAATAACTAAACAAGATATACCCTATGGCCACATTTTAGACATAACCATATCGAAGGGCTCTCGAAAGTCTCTTCCTCAGATTTCTCTTGTGTCTTATTGTCTGCCTCGCAGTCCTGACAAACATGCCATTCCACATTTTGCAGTGCCTTTTTCAAATGGCCTTGTTCCAATCCTTTACGAATATGTTTGCACTGAGGCTCTAAAAAATAAAAAGCACAAGAAAGATGTAGGTTATCACAACAAACATCTCCAGGCTTCAAAGTCACAGGCAGCAATCCAGAATCCAGAAGCTAGGACAGCCTTTCTAGAGCCAAAGAGACAATTTAACAGATGTATCAGAAAGAAAACCCTTCATCATCCCCATTCACAATCCAGGGATGCTGTTGCTGCTTCTGGAAGTAATGCATTACTGAAAAAAAAAAAAAAAACCAAAAAACCCCAAAATCCCATGCAAAAAACTAGCTTATCACTCTGCATCTAGTCAGAGGAGTTGACAAAACCTTTGGATACAAACCTATCTACTGTGCCAGGCTGTGGGCTTCTACTATTGTGGCGTTATGATTCCCACACCTCCCAGGGAGCAGCCACAGCCCACTGCCACGGTTCCTAGTCACCAAGGCAGCACCTGGCTGGCCTATAAAAGCAGAGATTTAAGGAGGTTATGCTTCCAGCTGAGCTGCCTCACTAAGATTTCAGCAGACTATGGTAAAAAAGAATGGCAGAGTTATCCAACCCACACTGTTACTACTTTGCATTCCAATACTACATTGTATTTGGAGCCACATATTCTGGGACTGGTGCAAACTCCATCTACTTAGTTAAACTCTGATAAGAATAGTTACACCAAAAATAGGCACCTGCTGCTAAAAGCTGCTATTAGGAGCACAATCATCTTGTTTATTTTTCGTTTAATTTTTAAGGTCATTGGTTACACTGTTACTTGTGCAAACAGAAGTTTAAGTCATGTACAGAGAAACTGCAATTGACAGATAATGTATATGGAAACTGATTCAAGTTCTTCCAAATAAAAAATGATCAACAGAAATATTCTTTTTTTGTGTTGGCTGTTTTTTTCACAATGAGATTTTTAAGATGTGGCAACATATTGATATTTTGATGCATTCTCTAAACCTCTGAGAGAAAGCAGCTTGATTTACAACTTCAAAATTGGCTTTTTAAATGAATCTTTTGTATATTGGACACTACTATACAGCAGGATTATTCACAATGATCAGACTTAGCTTACTTTCATGGCTTTAGAGGACTTTCCTGGGGTAAGCTACCCTACTTTTAACAAAGTGAGATACTATCAGCAATTGCACCATAGTTTTTTGGGGGTTTTTTTTGGCAAAAAATGCAGACATTGATCTTGAAGCCAGGGGAAAAAAAACCCCAACAAACAAACTGGAAACCAAAAAAGGCAAAATTATCTAAAATGCTTTAAGAAACAAACACTTTTAGAAAATCAGGACACTAAAGTGCATAGCGTGGAAGTAAAATCAACAGGCCACCACACTTAGCATCCTGGATAAAACTGTAAGTGCTCTATCTCACAGCTAAATTAGCCTGGCTCGACTGATTTTCCCACTAAGGACTAACAAAGAAGATGGGCAACAAACAACCTGAGACTTCGTAGACAAAGCAGCAGCAAAGACTGCTACATAGTAAAAGCAAAATCAAGAACTAGAATAACCAGGGCCAAACAGCCAACAAATAAAATTTTAACACAGCTGTGAGATCCATTACAGCTAGAAGGATAGCAATAACAATTTGGGAATTTTTCTAAAGGAACCAGAGTGCAATTAAGAGAACGAAGTTTAACCAGAAAGTGCTACGATTATCAAGCTGAAGTACTAAGTACTAGTGTAAAGACAAAACGCTTCAAAGAAATATTTTGACTGCAGTCTTCTTTGTTGAAGCAAGAATCTTCTGCAACAAGACCTTAATTAGGAAAACACTACCTAATCTTATCATGGCAAGTTTAACAGCTGATTTATAAACTTTTTACTCTGAGGAATTTATTAGGATTTAGTATGATCTGTGTATCAGTAAAGAGCAGTGTGTTTGATTGCCTTGAAAAGCAAAAAGTAATCCTGGTTTTCCAGACAGTATTATCTTATAGCATATTAAGAAAAGTAGCAAGACTTAATGGTTCTTAATAGACTTCCGTTTCCATTATACAAACGCACAATTCGTAAATAAGACTTCAAAGCCAGTGAATAGTGTAAAGGCCTTCTAATAATAATACCCTCTTTGAGGTTAAAACACATATGAGGACCACAAACTTCTTTGAGGAAACATACCCAACGTACTCGGCGACTCATCAGACTGTGCAGTTTTGTCTTTGATGCGTTTCTTCCCCATATTTGTAGCCTGTAATATTCCTTACATGAAACACTGACCTGGCAAAGAAAAACCAGAAAATAAGGTGTGGTTTCACTTATTCATTCCTAAGCAGTAAGTTATTTCTATGGCTAATATGTCCTTCAAGTGAATTAACTTCTGACATTTTCAAAAGAACTGTATCCCTTGCAGAAGCAAGATCAGTGAGAATTACAAAACCTACGTGCTTTAAAACCTTAAATCAAAAACATTGCACAGAAGAACAAAATGGGAAACTTCAGAACCAAAAACTCCACAAATCTTTTGTAGAACTTTAGTTAATAACAAGGATTTCAGGAGAAAAGTTCGTCCAAATTGAATCTTTAATTTTTTTTCCGATTACAGTATTTCAGTTTATCACAAATTCCTTGTATCTTCAATGAACTCTGAGTCATGCAAATACTTTTACTTTTCTGAAAATACACAGACAATGTGAAACACTGGAAGAGGTTGCCCAGAGAGGTTGTGGATGCCCACTCTCCGGAAGTGTTAAAGGCCAGGCTGGACAAGGCACTGAGCAACCTGGTCTAGTGGGAGATGTCCCTGCCGATGGCAGGAGGGTTGGAACTAAATTATCTTTAAGGTCCCTTCCAACCCAAACTATTCTATGATTCTATCGGTAGCTTGTTATTTGAAGTGCCTGTAAACCGTTTGAGACAAGGGTTATCTAGTGCTATAGAGTTGTAAATGCTTGCCTCCTAAAACGAGACTACTGGACACATAGTAGCACACTTCTAGTCTACGGTCTCTGCAGAGCCTTACACATTATCTCATAGAGGATCAAAAGACCAGATAAACTTAAAAACATATACATGTTTTACAATGAAAACATGCAAGTACAGAAGCAAGCCTCTGCAGACCTTTACAAGACCAGCCTAAGCCTTCTGTCCACCCTTCAGGTAAACACATTAGCACAGCACTAAATGCGACTTGTAACATCTCTCCTTTCAAAACGTTTCCTAAATTGTTCTTAGCACCACATAGCCCCAGAGAAGAACAACTGCCTGCGTGGAGCTGTCACAGCTGACAAATGAAGCCAGATTAAGAGAATCAGAAAGAAAATAAGACAGGAAGAGTTGAGGCCTGACAGCCTCTGAGGACTTTTTGTACAAAAAGCCTTTTTGAAGCATGCTTTTAGGGCAGATCACCCACTTGTCAAATGACAGGTAGACAGTCACCTAGGGCAGAATTATCAACCTGGCATTTAACTTGTTCAGAAAAAGAAGTGACAGTTCATCCAACGAAACTCCCTTCAACAGCACGTTTCACCGACTCCAACCCCTAAATTCTATCCGAAATTGACCGTCCTCCTGACCAGGAGAACGGGACAGCAGGAAAACACACCAACACCTGACAGGGCTCTTCACCAGCCTTTTCCAGGGGACGGGCCACAAAAGGAAAAGCGCAGTGCGGAGCTAAAGCAGTAACACAGCGGTGTGCTTTACTTCTTATTTTTCCTTAATAAGACCGGTCCGCAAACGACCAGCAGAGCACTCGAGGGGAAAATGCACACCTAGAAGGAAGAAAACCGTGGAGGAGAGTAAGGGAAATTCGGGGCGGGGGGGAGCAGGAGGAGAAGCGCCGGCCTCAAGCAGCGGAGCCCCGGAGGTTCCGTCAGACACGAGCCACCAGAAGAGAACTCACGCTCCCCCGTCCCGAGCGCAGCGGCGGGGAACAGAAGCGCCCCGACACTCAGCCGAGCTGGGTGCTGAGCCCGACCCGTCCTACCCCCGTCGCCCTGGGCTGCCCGACTCACCGCAGGCCGGGCAGGGCCGCCCGCGTGCTCCCCGGCTCCGCCACCGCGAACCCCACGGTGCTCGCACCACCTCTCACCCCGCCCGCGCCCGCCACCCGCGCCTTGGCTGACGAGCAGCGCGGCCAATAGGGAAAGCCCAGCGTCCCGGCTGGAGCAGAGACTGCGGAACGACGGCAAAGTGAGTTGAGGTGGGGGGGCGTGGGGAAAGGAGAGGCAGAGGGTCGCGGCGACAACAACACAACGACAGAAGAAGGGAAGGAGGAGTTTCTGTCCCTCACCTGCCAGTGCCGGGGAGGAAACAGCCTGCTAACGCATGGCTTCGTTTGTACGGCAGCTCCACAGCTTCACCTCATTCCGGAGCGGTTGAGATGACGTTTGCCGGCTGCCATGCACGCTTCCGGCGCGGTGCATGGTGGAGCCGTGAGGACACGGCGGGGAAGGGCGGTGACGGGAAAAGGACTTGTCGGCGCATGTGCGGGATACTCCCGCTTCCTCCCTGACTCTCCACGCCCCAGCGTCTTAGGGGCCTGCCGGTGGTTATCTGGTGGGGTTTTGCTGGGCGGTGGAGTGGAGGCTTCCTGGATGCGCTAACATCCATCTCAGTCCATCTCCCGGTTGTGCGGCCTATAGGAGAGAAAAAGGATTGTCAGAATTCTCTGCCGTAGGAAGGATGGGGAACTACCGTAGGAAGTCCAGTGGAGGGCTTCAAAGATAATCAAGGGAGTGGAGCATCTCTCTTTTGAGGAAAGCCTGAGAGACCTGGGTCTCTTTAGCCTGGAGAAGACAGAGAAGGGATCCCATCAATGTTTATAAGGGGTGAGTGTAAAGAGGAATGGAGTCATACTCTTCTCAGAGTGCCTGGGGACAGTACAAAGGGCAACAGACGCAAGCTGGAATACAAGAAGTTCCATCTCAACATGAGGAAGAACCTCTTTACATTGAGACTGACAAAGCACTGGAACAGGCTGACCAGAGAGGTGGTGGAGTCTCCACTGGAGATACTCAAACTCATCTCCATGTGTTCCTGTGCAGCATTCACTAGGTTACCCTTCTCTGGCAGAGAGGGTTGGACTGGATGATCTCCAGAGGTCCCTTCCAGCCCCAACAATTCAAATACTGGATTGTGGTGGCATTGCCATCCCTGTGAATATTTAAAAGCTGGGTAGGTGTGGTAGCTGAAAGACATGGTTTAGTGGTGGACTTTGCACTTCAAAGGTAGATTTGATGATCTTAAAGTACTTTCCAATTTAAATTATTCTATGATTCGGTGATACAACACTGTGTCTGGTGCCATCTCAAGTCAATGAAAGTCTTGTAGGTTGTCACAGAGTGTCCTACTGATACCTGACCAGAGTACATGAGTTACTTTTGAAGGACACCATCATAAAGATTAATATGATTTATATGGGGATAGTTAATGAACTTTGGCCCATATTCAAGCCCTTTTTTTCTTCCTCCATTTCTTTGCTTAGGAAACACCAGAAATGACTAACCGAGAAGAAGCTGAGATACAAATTTCGGAATTAGATTTACTCTCCAGCATGTTTCCTTATGAGGAGGAGTTCACTGTGACTGACCAGGTGGCTCTAGCAGAACTGAAGTACTATGTTGAAAATGAGTCTGCAGAGATGCCGTCTTCAAAAGTCCAGTTTATCCTGAATGTAAAGCCAGAGGTCTCCAATGCCTCTATGGTATTGTAAACCCTTCTGACTTTTGATTTTTGTTTTATTTTTGTGGGATTTTAGGGCTTACTGGAACTGAACATTTCCTCATTTGTTTTTAGGTGGAATTCTCTATGGCTTGTGCCTTACCGTTTAAATATCCAGCTGTTCTACCAGAAATTACTGTGAGGTATGGAATTAAAAGTACAGCTAATGAAAATGTTTAGAAGCTATATAACTACATTAAAATAGTTATAACATGAAAAAAAACTGTGTTTTTTTGATAGTTTACTGTTGTGTTAAGCCAGATGGACAGCAGTGTTGAAGAAAAGAATCTCTAGGGTTATGATTCCTCTGATGTTCTCAGCAAATAAGCAAGAAAAATTGGAAAACTGTGGAGGATTGCTATCTTCTGTACAGAGGAATTACACACAAATACTCCTGAGTCTGATGCTCTAGAAGGGAGAGTGTTGTCCATTTTGTGAAGGCTTAACACTGAAAGAGTGAAAGGTTACTGAATAGTTTTATTCTTCCCTTGTCAAAATGCTGTTATTGCCAGGCTTCACTTACTTTTTTGTTGAAACACGTCCATTAACAGAAGAAGCCCTGCATATTACAGGAAATTGGTTCAGCCACCATTCTTACTTTTCAAGTATTTTTTTTTAATTTTAATTTCCAGGTTGGTGGTGCTGTATGTGAATTCAAGTGTCAGAACACCAATTAAATATCAGTTAAGACATTTTCATAGCTAATATGACAAATATCAATAGTGAGTGCATGCCATCTAAGTATGGCCTAATGACATATTGGCAGCTTGAAGTAAAATTGATAAACATGCTAAACTATAATCATATTACAACTGCATTTATATTTTTTCTTTAGGTCATCGCTGTTAAGCCGTGCTCAGCAAATTAATCTCAACTCTGACCTAAAAACATATTTGATGGAAAACTGCAGTGGTGAGCCCTGCATGTTGAGCGCAAGGGAATGGGTTAAAGAGCATGCAGCTGCTTACATTGACAAAGAGCTTTCTTCTTCCTCAGTGGCAACATCAAATGCCACTCACTCAGAAGACACCATGTTCACACGATTGTGGATTTACAGTCATCACATTTACAACAAGCAAAAAAGAAAGAATATTATTGACTGGGCCAAGGAGCTCTCTCTGTCAGGGTTTTGCATGCCAGGCAAACCAGGTGTTGTTTGCGTAGAAGGTCTACAAAGTAGCTGCGAAGAGTTCTGGTCAAGGTTTGTTTATCTTTGTGCTTAAATGCCAGTATTTGTTAGAATATGACATGTTTCATGTTGTATATGTGGTCAGAAGGCAGGAAATACAAACTTTAAAAGTATTTATGTTTATCCTAATGTATTTACAGCTTTGAATATCCAATATATTGTTGGTTACAGCAAAGCTACTAGTGATGCACTCTGCACATTTATTTTTTCGTTTTACCTTCCTATTGCAATTCCCCGAATGTGCTAGATATGTATGCTGATATATATATATATAAACACACACACCTACATATATATATATATATATATACACACCTGTATGTGTGTATATATGTATATACATGTATTTATATATAAAGTTTCACATTTGTGTTTTATTCTACTCCAGTCATTAAAATGTCTGGATGGTGCAGACTAAATGAACATTGCAGTTTGATTATAAGAGCTAAGGGAATATGAGCATTTTAGCACACAGAAGCAGAAGTGAGCACTAAAATGGAACATACATCTTCATCAGTTTATCTTGTGAAGTATAAGATGAAGGTTTTTGAATCATGGAAACATAGAAAGAAACCAGCTACTGCTGATGGGAGTAGTATTTCTCTGCCCAGCTGGGGAACCATCATCCAGGTCAATGTATATGGGCAAATGGAATTTATGGGCTTCTGTGATAATAGAAGTTTCATAGTTTTTTCATGTTTCATAGTGTTTTCTACAACAGTCTTAGATTAATATTTCTCCAATTGCTTTCAGAATAAGAAAATTAACTTGGAAAAGAATTCTCATTCGGCACAGAGAAGACATTTCTTTGGAAGGTGGAGGGCCTGCTGATGTTCAGAAACAAAGGAAGTTCTCCACTTTGGAAGAGAAATGCTTTGATGCACATGGTGCCAGAGGAAATCATATGGATTTGGGGCAGCTGTATCGGTTTTTAGAGGAAAAAGGATGTGCTGACATTTTTCAAATGTACTTTGGGGTTGAAGGACATTGAAGATCACTACAGGTCCAAATGCCTGGCTGTTGATCATCCAAATAGATTGCTTAGCTGCTCTGCAGTTGATCAGATAAGGAATTCATAATTTATTGTTTATATGATAAATCCAGTTTTCAATGAAAACAAATATCAAGTGAAAACTCGAGTTATGAAAATGACTAAATGAACCCTTTATTGCACTTTTCTGGTTTTAAGGGCATTTAAGATACCTGGGAGACAAAAATGCAGTGTGGATATCTCAGGAGATGTTTACATTAGTTGCTACAGTTTACACGTGCTACGTGAATGCCTGTAACAAATCTCTCCTACTTTCTATCCAGAACAATGTTAAGCAGGAGATTTACCTTTTAATTAAACAAACCCAAAAGGAGGGAGCAAGTTCATAAAAGCCTTTTTCACGCAGACAGGACGAACCTCTACTTTAAGTCCTTGTAAGCATGAACACCGCGGCCCAGGACACTCTTGAAATCCCTCCACTTTTAAGACGTGTACAAAGTTTTAAGGGTATTACAACTAGATTACGTCGACACTATACGTCACAACAACGCCTTGGCGAGGATTTAAGCTATTTGCCGTTTTTCTGCCGCCTGCAGCCCAGCGCTTAGTGCCGGGTGTGCCTCGTCCCTCCCCTTTCCCACCACCTTCCTCCCGCTGTCCCGGTACCTGGCGCGATGGGGGCACCCGCGCGCCCCCGCAGGTTGACGTGATCGCTGCGCGCCGGGCCCCTCCCTCCGGAAGCACCGATCGCTTTCTTGTTGCCGGTCGGTGACCAGGCCTTTTGCCTCTGCCGACTTCGACATGGGGGGCAAGAACAAGCAACGAACCAAGGGCAACTTGCGGGTGAGCGCTCGTGGGTCCCGGATACCGCCGCAGCCTGGCCTGGTCTGGTCTGGCTGGAGAGGGTGGCGAAGTTCGGGCCTCGGAGTTGGGGCTTCCGGCGGTGGCAGGCGGGATAGAGCCGGCCCTCGCTTCACGCTGTCTCGGGAAGGGGGCTGCAGGTTGCCGAGGGCCGCCCCCTCTCGAGAGGCTGTGAATTGGCGGGGCTGAGCTTCAGGGGTGGCTCTGTATTCGGTTCCGGACCCAGAGACCTGCTTCAGGGCATTGTGGCGGCACCTGCCCGCGGCTTTGCGGGGGGGG